>SJYA01001458.1:222662-237231 GCA_006410615.1 Neotragus moschatus
GGGGGGAGGGGGGATTGGGATTGGGAGCTCATATACACTCGTGGCTGATTCATGTCAATGTATAGCAAAACGAATACAATATTGTAAAAATAATAAAAATAAATAATAAATAAAATAAATCAGTAGAATTTTTTTAAAAATTTAAAAAAAGGAAAAAAAAAAGAAGGTTGCTATGATTTTGAACTGAAGCTTTCAACAGAGCCAGGCGAGCAGCCTTACCAAGTCACTTGGTAACCGAAACCTTTGATTGGGTTTCCTGTGTCCAGCCTCGTGAAACCCTGAACTGCTCAGGGCATAATGCCTTATAGATGTCAACTTTGTGTTTATCAACACAATTCTTAGTTATAGCAATCAATAGGACATACCCTTCTTTTACTAATGGCTACATTAAATGGCATCTGTCCCTTTGATTAAGAAATCACATTTTACTTGTTTGCCAATGGACCAAAATGAAAAAGAGCATTCCCAGCAGCTTTTTAACTGCTGCTGCTTTTCTTTGGGGCTTAGTGCTATAAAGATGAGATGAACAGAATGGGACTCCTGATTTCCTTGCATTTTCCACCCTTACATAGGCACTGACCACATAACTAATAAAGGAGCTTTTCAGGCCTAAATGGTGTATGTAATACTTCAGACATACAGGAAAGTTCCAGGACTCTTTTCCACAAGCCGTTTCTCCACTTAGTAGAGTCAGATAACTTGCCCAACAGGAGTGACTGAGCCCAGGGGGCTGACAGAATGGAGCATTTGTGTTATGGGTCATCATTTTTTTGTATTTTTTTATTTCCAGATCACTGGATTTAGGTCCAGTCTAGTTTGCGTAGGTCCAGGGCCAGATGACACAGTGATAATCTTCATTAGCAAAGCAATATTGTGTATTTTTCCCACATCTGATTAATGGATTATTTCCTTATGCATATTGTAACTTTCTCCATGTTTTTTTAAGCCATTAATCATTTAATCTTCCCTTCAGGCATGCAACCAGACCTTATTTCTGTGCTTCTTAGGAGTGTTCTTTCAACAAAGTAAGGTAACAAATAAAAGATAAGATGTATCCATTCTCTTTTCAATTTGTGGATATAAGCCACCATAAAGCATTCTGACTGCATAAAGAAAGGAACTGTGTACAAAGCAAGAGTTATTAATGTATTACTTCCCCTGAGCACATTTGCCAACCAAAATACTAAGCTCCCTTTAAAGAAATGCTTGGGAATTATTAGTTTACCACTCAGTTAAAGGTTTATGTGTGTAAAAATATTCCAACCAAGCTTAATGTGCCTGGTAATGTAATGTCATGTGTAGTCTTTCAAAAGGGATATTTTGGGGACTGCAGTTTCTCCTGTGGGGTTGTGACCTAATTTTTCTTAATCATTGGAATGCCAGAAAAGCGAGCTTTTAGTGTATAGGCCAGACTTGAATACAACTGTCAGTGTCTCTTTATGTTGAAATTGTAAGTGCCCAAATGGAATAGTTTCTATTTATCACTTTTCTGTTTAAACATGTTGTCCATGTCTGCTACAAAAATAGATGAAATAAACCAAAATGCTTATTTAAATCCAAATAAGAAGGAAATGGCAACCCACTCCAGTACTCTCGCCTGGAAAATCCCATGGGTGGAGGAACCTGGTAGGCTACAGTCCATGGGGTGGCAAAGAATCCGCCACGACTGAGCGACTTTTCTTTCTTTCTTTCTAAAAATCATTGGCCCAATTTGTTCACCATAAGTGATCAGAGTGTTTATTCTAGCTTCGCTTCTTTCGTCTCTTTTGCTGCTTTCCTTTTTGCTTTGAATGCAACACTTGAAAAATCAGCTGTTCTTTTTTGGTGTAGAATTGGAAGCCACGCCCCTATTCCACCCCCTGCACCAGCAAGGTTCCGGAGAGCTTGTGGCTGAGCAAGGCGGGCCTGACCCCATCTGTGCTCCTGGCGGAGCTGGACAAACACCGCTCACAACAATGTAGCAGCTGTCGCAGACCAACCCCTCTCCTTCCTAGCTGAGCGAGCAGGGCGCTGAGTCTCACTAACTGCACTGGACATTGACTTTATTTTTCTCTAAAAGGGCAGGTGGCCGTAATGGAGCCTGTCTCCAGACCACCCTCTTTCCCTTCGCTTGCCCATTTGCAAGCAGTAAGGTAGTTACTTGAGGCTTTGGAGGTGAAATCTGATACAAGGGCAGGCAGGGAAATCTTAGACAAGAAACAAAGCCGATTGAGAACGGCATCAGCCCAGCACTCTGATTTTGTGTTTGCCTCTTAAATGCTGGTTACTATAGCAACCATGAGCAACAACAGATAGGAAGGTGATAATGGAACCAGTCAGTGGCTTTTCAGGAGCAGTGTGTATCACACTTTCTTTTTGAGCTTTGCTTGCACTGACTGTTAAGTCAAGGATACCTACTTTAATTAATGGTTAAATTGGAATAGAAATTGAATCATAATTAGCCACTTGACACTGATCATCTGAAGCCTCAGATTAAGACTTCCAGTATTCCAATTTTCTGCCAGATAGATGCATGTTATACAGCTAATCAGGAAGAAAGTCTCAGAAGCCCACTTTAAGGCTTATTAATACTGTTATTTATTCTGATTCAAAGGCCCAGTGTCAGATTTATCCGGTTAAATTTAAATTATAGGAACAGGGGCTTCCCTGGTGGCTCAGTGGTAAAGAATTTGCCTGCCAATGCAGGAGATACAGGTTTGATCCCTGGCCGGGGAACATCCCACATACCGCGAGTCCACTAGGCACGTGCTTCACAACTACTGAAGCCTGGTTGCTCTAGAGTCTGTGCTCTGCAACAAAAGAAGCCGCTGCAGTGAGAAGCCCATGCACTGCAACTAGAGAGTAGCCCCTGCGCACTGCAACTTAAGAAAAGCCTGGTCAGAAATGAAGACCCAGCATAGCCAAATAAATAAAATTATTTAAAGATAAATTATGGAAGAATTGATAGCAATTTCCCTTCTCTGTCTTAAATCATTAGATGAGCATTTTCTGAGGTCATTAGACATGGCAAAGATTTATGCATATGAACCTCAGAGTCTCACACAGAAGTAAGAAAGACGCTATAAAAGCTGAAGACCAAGCTGCACAACTTTATGGTAATATCTCTCTGTTTTATAAACTATTTTCTCTTCAGTGGGCTCCATGTTGTCTAAACAGCCATTACAAATTCTCTACTCCCCTTATACTGAATTACCAGCTTTATAGTCAGATGTGAAATTTTGCTTTGGTAAAGCCTGTACTGCAAAACCAAACAACACAGAGGCTTAGAAAAGACCTCCTTGAACTTACCAGAAAAGCAAAAAAGTAAATCACTTCTCTGCTCCTGATGGAAATGATTATCAATTCAAGATTACCCACAGAGAAGCCTCTCTCCAAGATGCATGGTAAAGTTTCCAGAACATAATCTAATAACAGCAAAATAAATAGAAATACTAAATAAATAGTCTGACAAACCCATGGCTCACATCACTGATGGAAATTCAGAGTGCTGACAATGTGCAGGTTTTTCCTGTAACCCAGAGCCTGATAAGAGTACATACCCAGCCTAGGTGATATCATATGGAGGTGTGGAATGTCACTGTGCTTTTCCATGTGGAAAAAATGATGTACAGAAAAGGGATATAGCTCACCCAAGGTTACCTTGCACAGGAGTGAGTTTATTAGGGACTCAAGCATCCTGCTGTTCAGCTGAGGCTTGGCCTTCTAATTTGTTGCTTTTTCTAGCACCTACGCTCTCTTTTCACCATGAAGCCTTATTACATGTTCCTTAAATCTCATAGAGTGGCAACCTACTGCAGTATTCTTGCCTGGAAAATCTATGGACAGAGGAGCCTGGCAGGCTAAAATCCATGGGATGGCAAAGAATTGGACATGACTGAGCACACACACATATAAATCTCATGGAGCCTCGTGTGGTGATCAGAAAATAATTATTTTAACAATAACTTTTAAAATGCATGCCAATAATGCATGTTCATTCATTATGGAAAAACTGAAACTACAATCAGGAGAAATGAAGGAAGTAAAACCAACTGTAATTCTGTCACTTGCATTTTAGACACTTGCACATTATCCTTTTAGACATTTTCCTTGGCATATAGTATACATATAATAAATATATATAATATACATATAATAAATATCTAGTCTCAATTTTACCAACATAAGATTGTATAGTACATAGTTTTATAATTTGCCCCACATGTAGATTGCCAACATATAAATCTGTTAATAAATATTTTTCTACAACTTCATTTTTAATGGCTAAATAGTATTCTATTACATAGAATTCCATAATTGTGAACTTTATGGGTTGGGCATTTTTTTCCCTCACTTTAAATGAGTTTTTTAATGAGAAATTTTATTAAGTAGAAACACTGAAAAATATGGGGGTGAACATTTTTATAATTAATATTTGTACACATTCTTAATTACACATGCATAATTATTAGTTGATCAGTATTAGTCTAATGGAGCTCTCAAACCCAGCAACTGAGAGATCACATGTACCATAAAAGCATGATTCCTCCTGAAGAATTCATATCCTACCTTCCTAAGTCACCACACAAATAGTAATCAGTGAAAGTGACCTTAAACTTTATAGTCATTTTTACCTTGGCAATATAGGTAGGTAGGATTTTAGCACTGGGGAGAGAGGAGAGATGATGAAAGTTGAAAACTGATTAAAAACAGATTCTTCATTAGTGGAAGAGCTCAGTGTCATCCCATATGGCAAATTTTGAACAGAAATGTTCTCTAAATGCCAGAGTGATAGAAACTATTAATACTATCCGTGCAAAGGGACAAATTGTGGGAAATAAACTGTGAAGGTCAGATTATCTTCTAAGAAGCCACATGAAGAAAGAAAGCTCCTGATGACAGAATCCCATCAGCCAGCAGATCAGCCTTGAAATATGAACTTTCATGGGATATCATGAATCTTTCTAGGAACTGCAAATCTCCTTGATCTTTCTGCCTGCAGTGTTTTGGAGATGTTTACAGTAAAACTGTAACCTAAGACTTGCCTTTCAGGAAAAGAATAACTGGTAATCTGATCCTAGAAAGCTTTGTGCACTTTTTTTTTTTTTTAAATAGTCAGCAAGTGGACGGATTTCCCTCCCACCATGGCGCACAAAGGGAAAGGGGATGGGAACCTAATAAGTTCTCAGTTGTTTCTATGAGCTGGGTGCTATGCTAAATACTCAGTGTGCATCATGTCATTAATCCTCCCAACAACTTCAATAGTGACTCATTATTATTCCATTTCATATATGATTCAGAGATTAAAAAATGTATCCCCAATCATATAGTTGGCTACTGGCAAAGACTAAATTTGTGCATACTTCTGCCAAACTCCAGATCATATGCCTTTTCTACCACACTTGCATATTTTTAAGAAGTATTTACCATGTCTCACCCAGATCTTTGCAGTAAAGCTCAGGGAGTTTGATGAGGGTGGTCTTGGAAGTTAAAGTCTGACTGGAGCCTGAATCTTTGCTTAGATAGATCTCTTCTCAGATATACTGAAAATAGAACTTAATCCAACATGTCTCTTTGGAAGAGAAATAAGATTTGTATATAAAGAACACCAGTTCACAATTTTAAAACTTATAAAATCTGCAACTATTAAAAAAATCCCACTGCCTTGACTTTTTAAAACTCAACTTTGTGTTTGTCCCAGTGAGTTCTTTTATAGCTACACATTAAAAACAAATGGTAACAACAGGCTCTGGGGCTGGTTTTGAATTGTGTTCAACAAGAAACTGACACACATTTTCAAAGCTGCCTTCTGCTTTCCTTAAAAGTCTTTTAAGGAAGTAATTTATATATAACTGAAGCTTAGAGAAGGTTGTGGTTATTTATATAGTTTTGGATTCCCAAATTACCAACAATACCTAAAGACAGAAAGATTATTCTTTGTAAAGAGAAGACAAAAATGAAATAAAAATCAAAGCTTTCTTCTTATAGTCTGTTTGGGTTTTTGAGGGAATACTTCATGGTGGTAGGTGCAAGAGTAATTCTTTCTGAGGTCTACATAAGCTTATCTAAGCTACTCATATTTGAAAGGCTGAGACTAGCCAGTCAGAGAAAAGTGGATTAGAAGTTATATGAGAAGATGGAGAGGCATTCTGTCGAAGATGGGGTATGCAGGTGTCCTTCCTGGCCACGTGTTACAGAGATGTAGACAGCCATGGAAAGGGCCAGTGAGAACTCTATTTCATTCTCCTTCTTTTCATACTGAATTTAACATGTTCCTCTTTTTTTTTTTTCATGTTCCTCTTTTATCATGTAATATTATTATGAGCTATTTAATCAGCTATGTTTTCATAATCTGTAGTTAAGGAAAAATTTTGAAATGGAGTGGGGAAATAAGAATGGCAGTACTTTATACCTTTTACTTTACAATGTGCTTGGTGAGGGTGCCGAGGTGTGAAACCTAAGAGAGATTTTAATAAGAGTTTGTGCTATAGAGGACAACTTGGAGAAGCTCAATACAGAGTGTGGTGGAGACGGCAGGCCCAGGGCTAAAAAGGAGGCAAAAGGACAGTGAAAAGCATAAAGCCTCACAGATGCCATGACAGGCTTATTAGAAAATACTGGGCCACAGAAAAATTCCTGAGTCATTTGGACTCCATGGGCTGAAGGCCATCCGGGATGGCATAATGGAGACCTTATCAGAAAATAACTCCACCCGCTCTTGGTACAGAACAATCCGTAAGAGATACAAAACTCTAAACCCGCACACGGGCATTGTATGACCAATCAGAAAATGCCAAATCCCTGTCTTGCCTTGTATGCCCAATCAACTCATGCCAAATATCTGTCTTTGTCCTAAACCTATAAGTACTCCTGTAATCCTAGACTCGGGGCCCTCTTGCCTCACTCCTCTGCTTGGGAGACGGAGAGTGTCCTAACTAGAGTTAGCAGTAACTCCCTTCCTGCTTTTGCATTGCCGTGGTGGACTTGTTCTCTCAGTTTGTTCGGGGACTCGAGCTCAGAGCGTAACAAAAGAAGCTTCCACTTACTCAAGTAAAATGTTCTGAGTCTCTAGGGCCAGAGGTCCAGTAACCCCCTACTTTGCCTGTTGCTATAAAATACTTCACCCTAGCATTAACTCTTTAAAGAATATACCTGTAAAAAAGGTAGAAAAAAATCACAAAGAGTATTTATTTTTGAAGTATGAAAGCAAGATTAAAGACAGATGAACAAGACATAGCAAATGCTGGTTACATACAAGATATTGTTGATGTTAGAACTGCAAGGTAACTGGACTTTAAAAAATTAAATGGAAGCACATTTTCCTTTAAGTGTAAATATTTAAATATTTAGTGTAAATTTGCTGAGTTCATTTTTATCAAATGAGCAAATGGAATGAATGACATCCCAATTTGACTAAAACATCCAGGAAATATAATTGAGACACAAATCAGTTTATATAGACCTAATTTATTTAAATAATTAGTTTAATTCTTCCTTTACTTTAAATGTTAGATCAGGCCCATGCATTATTTCGGAGTTTCTTAAGATCATGGCATCTGGTCCCATCACTTCATGGGAAATAGATGGGGAAACAGTGGAAACAGTGTCAGNGAAAAAGCAAGAGAGTTCTAGAAAAACATCTATTTCTGCTTTCTTGACTATGCCAAAGCCTTTGATTGGGTGGATCACAATACTGTGAAAAATTCTGAAAGAGATGAGAATACCAGAGCCCCAGATTGGCCTCTTGAGAAACTTCTATGCAGGTCAGGAAGCAACAGTTAGAACTGGACATGGAACAACAGAGTGGTTCCAAAGAAGAAAAGCAGTATGTCAAGGCTGTATATTGTCACCCTACTTATTTAACTTATATGCAGAGTACATCATGAGAAACACTGGGCTGGAAGAAGCACAAGCTGGAATCAAGATTACTGGGAGAAATATCAATAAAGTCAGATAGAGAGATGACACCACCTGGATGGCAGAAAGTGAAGAGGAACTAAACAGCCTCTTGATCAAAGTGAAAGAGGAGAGTGAAAAAGTTGGCTTAAAGCTCAACATTAAAAAAACTAAGATCATGACATCTCATCTCATCACTTCATGGGAAATAGATGGGGAAACAGTGTCAGACCTATTTTTTGGGGCTCCAAAATCACTGCATATGGGGATTGCAGCCATGAAATTAAAAGACACTTGCTCCTTGGAAGGAAAATTATGACCAACCTAAATAGCATATTAAAAAGCAAAGACATTACTTTGCCAACAGAGGTCCATCTAGTGA
Source organism: Neotragus moschatus (assembly GCA_006410615.1). Lineage (NCBI taxonomy): Eukaryota > Metazoa > Chordata > Mammalia > Artiodactyla > Bovidae > Neotragus > Neotragus moschatus. The sequence goes on from SJYA01001458.1 coordinate 230,920, forward strand.
AGGCTATAATTTTTCCAGTAGTCATGTATGTATATGAGAGTTGGACTCTGAAGAAAGCTGAGTGCCAAAGAATTCATGCTTTTGAACTATGGTGTTGGAGAAGACTCTTTAGAGTCTCTTGTTCTACATGGAGATCCAACCAGTCCATTCTAAAGATCAGTCCTGGGTGTTCTTTAGAAAGGACTGATTTAGTTTCAAACTCCAATACTTTGGCCACCTCATGTGAAGTGTTGACTCATTGGAAAAGACTCTGATGCTGGGAGGGATTGAGGACAGGAAGAGAAGGAGATGACAGAGGATGAGATGGATGGATGGTATCATTGACTCGACGGATGTGAGTTTGAGTGAACTCTGGGAGATGGTGATGAACAGGGAGGCCTGGCATGCTGCAATTCATGGGATTGCAAAGAGCTGGACATCACTGTACTGAGCTGAACTGAACTGACTATAATATTTAAGGGATGAAGAAGATAAAAATATGCAAACTGTGATCTAAAAATGTAAAATGTGTAGGAGAGGGTAAACATTTGGAGTATTAGAATGCATTCAAACATTGTTTGTTACTAATTTAAAACAGTCTATGTAAAATAGAATATTTTAAATTTTATAAAGAACCAAAACATGTAGTAGATATATAAAAGAGAGTGAAAGTGCCACTAAAAATCATCAAACCTCAAAGAAAGAGAAGTGAACAAGAAAGGAACTGCAATGAATGAACTGAGTGGAATCACAAAACAGCCAGAACACATTATTTTCCCCCCACTAGAAATAAGTACATGCCAATAATCATTTTAAATATAAATAGATTTCCTTTAAAAATGCATAAAATAGATACAGAATAAGTGATTTTAAAACTTACACGGAACCAAAAATAGACCCTGAGTAACTAAAATAATCTTGAGAAAGAACAAGAGGTGGTATTGTACTTGTTGATTTCAGACTATATTACAAAACTACAGTAATCAAAACAGTATGGTACTGGCATAAAACCAACACACAGATCTACGGAATAGAATAGGGAGACCCAAGATAAACTCACGCACATATGGTCAATTAGTTCACAGCAAAGGAGTCAAAAATATACAACAGGGAATTGATAGTATCTTTAATAAATGCTTTGAGGGCAAGTGGACAGCCATGTAAAAGAATAAAACTTGACCATTTATACAATACACAAAAATTAACTCAATATAGATTAAAAAATAAGACCTGAAAATATAAAATACCTATAAGAAAACATAGATAGTAACCCACTGACATTGGTCTTGGTGATGATTTTTCGGATTTGATACTAAAAGCAAAGGCAACAGAAGCAAAAATATACAAGTAGGACTACATCAAACTAAACACTTTCTGCCTAGCAAAGCATCCATCAACAAGTGAAAAGGCAACCTTCTGAATGGGAGGAAATATTTATAAATCATATACCTGGTAACAAGTTAGCATGAAAAATGTATAATAAACTCATATGAGTCAATAGCAGCAAAACAATCTGATAACGAAATGGGAAGAGAATCTGAACAGACATTTTTCCAGACAAGCAGATAGTCAACAAATATATGAAAAGATGCTCAAGCACCTTGTAATCAGGGAAAAGCAAATTAAAACTATGATGAGATATCGCATCATACTTGTCAGAATGGCTATTATCAAAATGACCAGAAATAACAAGTGATAGCCAAGAGTTGAAGAAAAGGGAATCCATGCCCACAGTTGGTAGATATGTAAATGGACACAGTGACTGTGGAAAGGAGTATACAGGTTCCTTAAAATATTAAAAACAGAACTTATCATATGATCCAGAAATTTCACTACTGGTTATTTATCTCAAAAAGGAACACTGTTAAATTTAAAAGATATATAGACACTCTCATGCTCATTGCAGCATTATTTACATTAGCCAAAGTATGGAAAGAAAAAATGTAGTGTTTACAGAAACAAACACACACAGAGGAATATCACTTAGCCATAACAAAATCAGAATGAAATCTTGTCATTTGCAACAGAATGGATGAACCTTGAGAAAATTATACTAAATGTAGTCAGACTGAGGAAGGAAATATTGTATGATCTCATTCATGTGTAGAATCTAAAAAATAAAAATAAACCAAGCACATACAGAGAACAGATTGGTGATTGCTAAAGATGAGAGCAGGGTTGTGGGTGAGTAGTGTCAACAGACACAAACTTCCAATTATAAAATAAATCATGGGGATGTAATATGCAGCAGGGCAACTATATTTAATACTACTGTTGATGAAAGTTAAAGAGGAGAATGAAAAGCTGGCTTAAAACTCAACATTCAGAAAACTAAGATCATGGCATCTGTTCCCATCACTCCAAGTCAAATAGATGAAGAAACAATGAAAACAGTGACAGACTTTATTTCTTGGGCTCCAAAATCACTGCAGATGGTGACTGCAGCCATGAAATTAAGAGATGCTTGCTCATTGGAAGAAAAGCTATGACCAACATAGACAGCATATTAAAAAGCTGAGACATTACTTTGGCAACAAAGATCCATCTAGTCAAAGCTATGGTTTTTCCAGTGGTCATGTATGAATGTGAGAGTTGGACTGTAAAGAAAGCTGAGCACCAAAGAACTGATGTTTTTGAACTGTGGTGTTGGAGGAGACTCTTGAGAGTCCCTTGGACTGCATGGAGATACAACAAGGCAATCCTAAAGGAAATCAGTCCTGAATATTCATTGGAAGGACTGATGCTGAAGTTGAAACTCCAATACTTTGGCCACCTGATGGGAAGAGCAAGACCCTAAGTGGGAAAGATTGAAGGCAGGAAGAGAAGGGGATGACAGAGGATGAGATTGTTGGATGGCATCACTGATTCGATCGACATGAGTTTGAGCAAGCTCCAGGAGTTGGTGATGGACAAGGAAGCCTGGCATGCCGCAGTCCATGGGGTTGCAAAAAGTAAGACACAACTGAGCAACTAAATTGAACTGATTGTACATTTAAAAATTGTGAAGAAAGTAGATCTTAAAATTTATCACAAGAAAAAAAAAATCTCTAACTATATATTGTGAAAAATGTTAGAATTATTCTGGAGATCATTTCACAATATATGCAAATGTTGAATCATTATGCTGTATTGTATGCTGATTATGTGGGGAAAAAGAAGAAAGGAGTTCTTGAAAAACAGAAAAGTAAAATTTGGTTTTAAATGAATAGGTACCCACTACAAGTGTGTATTTGTATTCATATACACACAAAATAAAATGGTAAATGGAATATGTCAGGTATTTAGTGATGAACAGTACTCAACTATTCAATTACCCTAATATTTGATGTTGGCAGGAATTGGGGGCAAGAGGAGAAGGGGACGACAGAAGTTGAGATGGCTGGATGGCATCGCTGACTCGATGGACGTGAGTCTGAGTGAACTCTGGGAGTTGGTGACGGACAGGGAGCCCTGGCATGTTGCAATTCATGGGGTCGCAGAGAGTCGGACACTACTGAGTCACTGAACTGAACTGAACTGAANCGATGGGCGTGAGTCTGAGTGAACTCCAGGAGTTGGTGATGGACAGGGAGGCCTAGCGTGCTGCAGTTCATAAGGTCGCAAAGAGTCGGACACGGCTGAGCGACTGAACTGAACTGAAACCTATTCTACATATGGTTTTACTTACAAATACCTAGTAGGCATCTGTGTTTAGAAAACTCCTCTATCCTTCTAATGTACAATGAAAAGTAAAAAGTAAAAGTCTGATATGAGTTGTACGTATGAATGAGATCAAACCACTCGAAGGATGATCATCTATTCCTCTGTTGGTGACAGTCCCTCAGTCTGGGGCAAGAATATGATTAACATCATCAAATATTTATTTGAAACCTTTAGGAGTGTTGTTTCTGCACTGGGCTCCATGCTTGCTCTCCTCTGGTGGTGAAAGAGAGTTGAAACTTCAATTCCCTAAAGAAAATTCTAGGAATTCACTTGTGTACTGAGCTCTAAAAATGAGTACTTTTACATATTTACATCTATAAGTAAGTAAGTATAAATCACTTACACTGGAGCCCAAACCATAAGAGCCTAAATCCTTAAAAGCACCAAGAGAAGGTAGACTTGTTCTTTTAAACTAAATATCATGTTTAAACTTGACTGAGAGCTTTTAGACTATGATTTTCTTTTTTTAGAGTGGAGATGAGTGTTTGTGCTTAAGGGAAGCAATCATGACTTTGGATAGCCTACTTGTACTTTTAATTTGATATAGATATACATACATTTGAGTCTTCCCTGGTGGTTCAGCAGGTAATGAATCCACCTGCAATGCAGGAGTCACAAGAGATGCAGGTTTGATCCTTGGGGTGGGAAGATCTCCTGGAGGAGGGCATGGCAACCAACTCCAGTATTTGTGCCTAGAGAATCCCATGGACAGAGGAGACTGGAGGGCTACAGTCCATAGGGTCACAAAAACTTAGACATGACTGAGCATGCATGCATACATACACATTTGAACATACATAAATAAATGTAATATATTTTACCTTTAGCTGGTTCTGTTGTAATTATCAGGATTTTAATTTGGCGGGGATATTCTTAGAGTCATTAAAAAAATAGTGTTATTCTCATATTATTTTCACCAGCAATATATAATGATACATCTTCACTAGGCTAAGTGAAATTCCAATACTTTGGTCCTTTCTTCATAAGAATAGTTTATTTTAGTATGTTTGTCTCCCTCTGGTTGTGAGATAGAAATTGGTGGCTTGGAATTGTTTAACCATGGTAGCATGGGACCAGATGAGAAGGGAGGAGAGCCTAGAAGGAGATGTTCCTCCAGAAAGAGTGCCAACACTGAGAGGTAGACCTTGCAGCAGGGCCTGGCAGGAAATCCAGAAATCTAAACCTAGAGTTGTAGTCTTCAAACATGAGTGTTCATGAAAACCACTAGGACAGCTAGTTATAAATATGGAATTTTGGACCCATAGCTAGAAGTTCTGATGCAGTGGGGTTTGTTGCTCCTGTTGCTGTTCAGTCACTCAGTTGTGTCTGGCTCTTTATGACCCCTTGGACTGCAGCATGCCAGGCTTCCCTGTCCTTCATTATCTCCCTGAGTTNGACAGAGGAGACTGGAGGGCTACAGTCCATAGGGTCACAAAAACTTAGACATGACTGAGCATGCATGCATACATACACATTTGAACATACATAAATAAATGTAATATATTTTACCTTTAGCTGGTTCTGTTGTAATTATCAGGATTTTAATTTGGCGGGGATATTCTTAGAGTCATTAAAAAAATAGTGTTATTCTCATATTATTTTCACCAGCAATATATAATGATACATCTTCACTAGGCTAAGTGAAATTCCAATACTTTGGTCCTTTCTTCATAAGAATAGTTTATTTTAGTATGTTTGTCTCCCTCTGGTTGTGAGATAGAAATTGGTGGCTTGGAATTGTTTAACCATGGTAGCATGGGACCAGATGAGAAGGGAGGAGAGCCTAGAAGGAGATGTTCCTCCAGAAAGAGTGCCAACACTGAGAGGTAGACCTTGCAGCAGGGCCTGGCAGGAAATCCAGAAATCTAAACCTAGAGTTGTAGTCTTCAAACATGAGTGTTCATGAAAACCACTAGGACAGCTAGTTATAAATATGGAATTTTGGACCCATAGCTAGAAGTTCTGATGCAGTGGGGTTTGTTGCTCCTGTTGCTGTTCAGTCACTCAGTTGTGTCTGGCTCTTTATGACCCCTTGGACTGCAGCATGCCAGGCTTCCCTGTCCTTCATTATCTCCCTGAGTTTGCTCAAACTCATGTCCATTGAGTTGATGATGCCATCCAACCATCTCACCCTCTGTCATTCCCTTCTCTTCCTGCACTTACTCTTTCCCAGCATCAGAGCCTTTTCCAAAGAATCAGCTCTTCGCATCAGGTGGCCAAAGTATTGGAGCTTCAGCTTCAGCATCAGCCCTTCCAATGAATATTCAGGGTTGATTTCCTTTAGGATGGACTAGCTTGATCTCCTTGCTGTCCAAGAGACTCTAAAGAGTCTTCTTCAGCACTACAGTTTGAAAGCATTAATTCTTTGGTGCTCAGCCTCCTTTATAGTCCAACTCTCACTTCAGTTCATGGATACTGGAAAAACCATATCTTTGACAATATGGACCTTTGTCAGCAAAGTGATATCTCTGCTTTTTAGTACCCTGTCTAGGTTTGTCATAGCTTCCAAGGAGTAAGCATCTTTTAATTTCAGTGGGGTTAGAGTGTTAAATAATATTTTAAAACAATACTCCTATATAATTCTGCTTCTGATGACCTGTGGATCATACTTTGAGAAACACTGCTCTTGGG
>SJYA01001458.1:237409-316393 GCA_006410615.1 Neotragus moschatus
TGGGGGTGGGGGTGGGGTTGAAAAATGGGTAACCGGTGACAGTCAGGGATAGTAACCAGCAGCAGGAATGTTGCATCCTGGGAGTGGGCTGCATGGAAGATGAATAGAGACTCGGCTGAGGAATTCAGACACAGAAAGTATTCTGAAAGTGAAATGGCAAGTGGTGGTAGTAGGAAAGTCCCAAAGATTCCATTTCTCAACTGAGACAAGTCTCTAGCCTTTGGAAGGAGGCCTATTAAGGATAAGGCTTTACTGTATCCTGGAGGGCAGGTGCTCAGGCCAAGGGAACAAGACTCCCATCTGACCTAGGGCAACAGGAGGAGACTGGGACTTAGTAAAAAAAAAAACTCTACTGAGTTGAATGTGTCCCTCAAAAAAGATATGCTGAAGTCTCAGTCTCCAGTGCCTCTGAACATGACCTTTCTTGGAACCAGGGTTTTTACAGAAGTAATCATGTTAAAATGAGGTCATTANAGGGCAACAGGAGGAGACTGGGACTTAGTAAAAAAAAAAACTCTACTGAGTTGAATGTGTCCCTCAAAAAAGATATGCTGAAGTCTCAGTCTCCAGTGCCTCTGAACATGACCTTTCTTGGAACCAGGGTTTTTACAGAAGTAATCATGTTAAAATGAGGTCATTAGGGTGGGCTTTAATCCAATATAACTGGTGTTATAAAAAGGGGAAATTTGGACAGAGAGAATATAATGAGGATGATGTGAAGGCCAGTGACTAGGGTAGTGCCTCTGCAAGCTAGGACTGCTGGCAATGTCAGAAGCTACAAGAGTCAGGGCGGATTCTCTGCTAGAGGTGTCAGAGGAGCCAGCACCCTGACCTCGGACTTCTAGCCCTCTCAAACTTCGAGAGAATAAATATCTGTTGTTTTAAGCCATCCAGTTTATGGTACTTTGTTGCGGCAGCCCCGGAACATAACACAACCCTCATACATCTTCCCATCCCCATCGCCACTACCCTGGCTGCAGCCACATGGCCATCTGCAGCCTGGATGCCTCCAGCAGCTTACTGGTGAAGCCCTCCTCTCCAACTTTGCTTCTCTTCCCTTGACTCTGGCCAGAGCAATCTTTCTAAACACAAACCTATCAGTTCATTTGCTTGCTTCAAACATATTGGCTTCCCTTTTAGGATAGAGTTCCAACCTCACATCATGTCTTATAGCCATTTTTGTCTGGCCCTGGCCATTTCCCCATCATCATATCTTGTGATTTACTCTGTTTTTCTTACCTTCGCCCACTCTAAGCTCCAAAACTAACACTTAGTTCTTAGAATATGTTGTCATTTCTTTCCTTTTAGGCTCTGCAGATATTGAATCCTCTGCTTTGGACTCTTTTCCCTGCCTCTTTTGTCATGCTCCAGGACCTATTTTCTTGGATATCATTCCTGTGACACTTAGGTTTGATGTTCTTCTCAGTATCCATAGCACCAATTGGTACTCTCATCAGAGCACTTATAGTACTTGGATGTCACTGACTTCTTACTTGTTAATGCTTGACCTACTAAATGTACATTCCATGAGGGCAGGGACAAGACCAGTGGTGGCTTCATAATTTCCATTATGAGAGGATTTGAATGGCAATCTGGTTTTAAGAAGGGCTAGGAATTTATTTGGGGTGGGGTAGAAGGGCTAATTTAGGATGTGGAGTGTCTAAAGTCTTCCCAAACTATTTATTGTATTGCCTTTGGCAGGCATTATGCTTATCTGGTTCACAAATGCGCCTGGCACATAATAGATACTCAAATATGTTGAATAAATGAACAACTGACTGAATATGTGGGAAGACCCATGATTATTTCTTGTGCTCAAGGTCAGAGCCAGATGTATTGAATCTCAAATGGAACTAAAACATCTTAAAATCCTTCCTATCTAAGGTCAGGATTGGTTCCCAGTGGCTCAAGCTGTTGGAAGAGGAAATATGCTGGAAAAGGCTGCCTGGTCATTCCATCCTCAGTTCCTGTGGGAAAAGCTGCCTAGTCATTCCACTCTCAGTTCCTCTGGCTTGCTGCTCATCAAAAGTGCAGCTCTCATTATCAACTCCTCACCAGCTGCTTCCTTCTTTTACAGCAAAATTAAAGGGCACCCTTTCTCCAAGATCAATGATGTATGTAAGAATCATTTTGCTGATCTCTAAAAATACCATACAGCAGCCATCCTTTTATATTTTTATTGAATGGGCATGGCCATTCAAGATCCCATACAATTTTGTCCCTTTAGGGACTGGTAACAGCTGTATTTAAAAGTGACATTAAAATAGAAAGAGATAACACAAAAACTACTATAAATGATAAATAAATTCTACAAGGTAGTAAGATACAAGATTAACATATAGAAGTAAGTTGCATTTCTTACACTAACAATGAACTTTCAGAAAGGGAATGTAAACAAGCAATCTCTTTTAAAATTAACAAAAAATACTTAGGAATAAAACTGATCAAGGAAGGGAAAAACTTATATGCTGAGAATTATAAAACACTAATTATGGAAACTGAACATGATTCAAAGAACTGGAAAGATAGCCATGCTCTTGGATTGGAAGAATTAATATTGTTAAAATGGCCATACTACCCAAAGCAATCTACAGATTTAATGTGATCTCTATCAAACTACCCATGACGTTTTCCCCACAGAACTGGAACAAATAATCCTAAAATCTACACACAACCATAAAAAACCCAGAATTGCTAAAGAAATCCTGAGGGAAAAGAACAAAGCAGGAATAACTCACCTAGACTTCAGACAATACTACAAAACTACAGTAATCAAAACAGCATGATATTGGCACAAAATCAGACTTATGAATTGATGGAACAGAATAGAGAAGCCGGAAATAAACCCACACACATATGGAGAATTAAACCTGGACAAAGGAGGCAAGAATATGCAATGGAGAAAAGACAGTCTCTTCAGGCAGTGGTGTTGGGAAAGCTGGAGAGCTACATGTATGTCAATGAAGTTAGAACATATTCTCGTACCATATACAAAAATAGACTTAAAATGGCTTAAATATAAGATCTGATACCATAAAACCCCTAGAAGAGAACATAAGTAAAACATTCTCAGGCATATGTCATACCAATGTTTTCTTAGGTTAGTCTCCCAAAGCTATAGAAATCAAAGCAAAAATAAACAAATGGAACCTAATTGGACTTACAAACTTTTGTACAGCAAAGGAAACCACAAAGAAAATGAAGAGATAAACTACAGATTGGGAGAAAATATTTGCAAACAATACGACTGACAAGAGATAATTTCCAAAACGTACAAACAGCTCATACAAAAACAACCAATCTAGAAATGGGCAGAAGACCCAGACATTTTTCCTAATAAGACATACAGGTGGCCAATAAGCACACAAAAAGATGCTCAACATCATTAATTATTAGAGAAATGCAAATCAAAACTACAATGAGGTACAACCTCATAGCAGTAAAAAGTCTACAAATAACAAACACTGGAGAGAGTGTGGAGAAAAGGGAACTCTCCTACATTGTTGGAGTAAACTCTCCTACATTGTTGGGAATGTAAACTGGTGCAGCCATTATGGAAAAGAGTATGGAGATTCCTCAAAAAACTAAAAATAGAGTTGCCATGCTGCTGCTGCTGCTGTTAACTCACTTCAGCCATGTCCAACTCTCTGCAACCCCATAGATGGCAGCCCACAAGGCTCCCCTGTCCCTGAGATTGTCCAGGCAAGAACACTGGAGTGGGTTGCCATTTCCTTCCCCAATGCATGAAAGTGAAAAGTGAAAGTGAAGTCACTCAATCATGTCCGACTCTTCACAATCCCATGGACTGCAGTACACCAGACTCCTCCGTCCATGGGATTTTCCAGGTAAGAGTACTGGAGTGGGGTGGAGTTGCCATATGATCTAGCAATTCTACTCTTGGGTATATATCTGGACAAAGCTATAATTAAAAAAGATCCATGCACCCCTATGTTCTATTGACAATAGCTAAGACATAGAAACAACCTAAATGTCTACCAACAGACAAGTGGATAAAAAAGATGTGGTATACAATTGAGTTCAGTTCAGTTCAATTGCTCAGTCATGTCCGACTCTTTGCGACCCCATGAATCGCAGTACGCCAGGCCTCCCTGTCCATCACCAACTCCCAGAGTTTACTCAGACTTACGTCCATCGAGTCAGTGATGCCATCCAGCCATCTCATCCTTGGTCATCCCCTTCTCCTGCTCTCAATCCCTCCCAGCATCAGAGTCTTTTCCAATGAGTCAACTCTTCGCATGAGGTGACCAAAGTACTGGAGTTTCAGCTTTAGCATCATTCCATCCAAAGAAATCCCAGGGTTGATCTCCTTCAGAATGGACTGGTTGGATCTCCTTGCAGTCCAAGGGACTCTCAAGAGTCTTCTCCAACACCACAGTTCAAAAGCATCAGTTCTTCGGTGCTCTGCCTTCTTCACAGTCCAGTTCTCATATCCATACATGACCACTGGAAAAACCATAGTCTTGACTAGACGGACCTTGGTCAGCAAAGTAACATCTCTGCTTTTGAATATGCTGTCTAGGTTGGTCATAACTTTTCTTCCAAGGAGTAAGCATCTTTTAATTTCATGGCTGTAGTCACCATCTGCAGTGATTTTGGAGCCCCCCAAAATAAAGTCTGACACTGTTTCCACTGTTTCCCCATCTATTTCCCACGAAGTGATGGGACCACCATAAAAAAGAATGAGATAATGCCATCTACATCAACATGGGTGGACCTAGAGATGATTGTACTAAATGAAGTCAATCAGAAAAAGAAAGACAAATTCCACATAACATCACTTATCTGTGGAACCTAAAATATGACACAAATGACCTTATCCACAAAACAGACTCACAGATATACAGAAAAGACGTGTGATTGCCAAGGGGCTGGGGGAGGGATGGCTTGGGAGTTTGGGATTAGCAGATGCAAAATATTAAATATTGGATGGATAAACAATAAGGTTCTACTGTATAGCACAGGGAACTGTATTCAATATTCTGTGATAAATCATAATGGAAAGAATATGAAAAAGGATGTACATATATGTATACCTGAATCACTCTGCTTGTACAGCAGAAACTAACACAACATTGTAAACCAACGATAAAATAGAAAAAACAGAAATGGATAGGGAGAAGAAACGTAACTAAATGTTGGGCAGTGGAGGCAAACTCTGGAGGAAGACTATATATTGAGCTTGAAGAGACCTAGTAAGAATCCCGATAATCACATTGTTAGACAGCCAACAGTTATTTAATTACTGAGTGTCTTCAGGGAGTACTGTTCTAGAAGCTGAGGAGACATGGAAAAGGGGCCAGAACTTCCATGTGTTCCTTGTATGAATTCTGTGTATGGACAGTAGAACATACATGTGCAGCTGACACTTCATTTTTGTGATATATATTTGCTAGAGGACTAGAATGGAGGAAGAATCCAGCAGGCATGTAATGTAGGTTTTCTACCTTTATCTTTTCTAGGCTACACTCTGAGCCAAAAAGGCAACTTCGTTTCACTTCAAGTAGGAACCAAGAAGGATAATAGCTTGGAATAAGAGTGGTTGGGGTTGAGAAGAATTCTGAGAGTATCTAGGCCCTATGAGAAGAAAACCATGATCAGTCAGTGATGTTTGCCAATTAATGTGGTGGGAGGAGAACAGAGACACCATATATTTACATAAAATTTCCACCCCTGTTCTAGGTTATTGGCAGATATCTGAGTATCCTCTGGAGCTTTCAGTTTCAAATTCCTAACTGTAAGCTGGAAGTTTGCACTTCTAGACATTCTTTTAATAAGATGGTAGATTTTGTCTTCTAGGTTGAAAAATAAGAGATTCAATTAAAAGTGCCCACAGATACTTAACTTGCTTCAATAGGATTGCTCGTTAATAAACAAAGAAATTAAAACAAGCTAAAACTACTCTTTTAAAAACCTATTGAAATAAAAAATAAAAATAAAAAAATAAAAACCTATTGAATTATAAAGATTAAAGAAAAAATAAAATTCAGGAAAATATGTACTCTTATACAACACTGAACAGAATGCAGTTTGATGTAACCTTTCTGAAAAGTCATTAGAGAATATATATTCAAGAGCCCAAGATGTTCAGATCCCTATACTCAGTGCTTTTAATGCCCCAAATTTATCTTAATCAGTTAGTTACAAGTGTCTCTTTAAAGCTTAATGCTAGTAATTGCAGCCATGAAATTAAAAGATGCTTACTCCTTGGGAGGAAAGTTATGACCAATCTAGATAGTATATTAAAGAGCAGANATGTTCAGATCCCTATACTCAGTGCTTTTAATGCCCCAAATTTATCTTAATCAGTTAGTTACAAGTGTCTCTTTAAAGCTTAATGCTAGTAATTGCAGCCATGAAATTAAAAGATGCTTACTCCTTGGGAGGAAAGTTATGACCAATCTAGATAGTATATTAAAGAGCAGAGACATTACTTTGCCAAGAAAGCTCCATCTAGTCAAGGCTATGGTTTTTCCAGTGGTCATGTATGGATGTGAGAGTTGGACTATAAAGAAAGCTGAATGCCGAGGAATTGATGCTTTTGAACTGTGGTGTTGGAGAAGACTCTTGAGAGTCCCTTGGACTGCAAGGAGATCCAACCAGTCCATTCTGAAGGAGATCAAGCCTGGGTGTTCTTTGGAAGGACTGATATTGAAGCTGAAACTCCAGTACTTTGGCCACCTGATGGGAAGAACTAACTCATTTGAAAAGACCCTGATGCTGGGAAAGATTGAGGGCAGTAGGAGAAGGGGATGACAGAGGATGAGATGGTTGGATGGCATCACCTACTCAATGGCATCACCAAACTCATGACTTTGGGTAGGCTCTGGGAGCTGGTGATGGACAGGGAGGCCTGGTGTGCTGTAGTTCTGCTACTGCTAAGTCACTTCAGTCATGTCCGACTCTGTGCGACTGCATAGATGGCAGCCCACCAGGCTCCCCCATCCCTGGGATTCTTTAGGCAAGAACACTGGAGTAGGTTGCCATTTCCATCTCCAATGCATGAAAGTGAAAAGTGAAAGTGAAGTCGCTCATTCGAGTCTGACTCTTAGCGACCCCATGGACTGCAGCCTACCAGGCTCCTCCATCCATGGCATTTTCCAGGCAAGAGTACTGGAGTGGGATGCCATTGCCTTTCTGGGGCTGCAGTTCATAGGGTCACAAAGAGTTGGACACAACTGAGCAACTGAACTGAACTAAATCAGCATGGTTTTAAACAGCAAAAAGTTAAAAATAACCTAAATATCTAACAAGGTGGGATTGATCAAATAAATAATGTTAAGTACATTAAATGTAATAAAACTGGAGCCACTCCAAATCCTCACCGATTACTAAACACATGCTACAAACCACTATATATAGTATAATTATAAATCACTGAAAACATTTTTTCCTCATTGTTGTTGTTCAATTGCTAAGTCGTGTCCGACTCTGTGACCCCATGGACTGCAGCATGCCAGGATTCCCTGTCCTTCACTATCTCCCTTAATATTGTGTATTAATATAATTAATATTGTGTCACAAACACACATACACCTAATGTCAAGAGTGATGATTTTTGGACTTACGAGTGTATTTAAATTATTTTTATTTTTCTGTGCTTTCCAAACCTTTTTCAGACTGAAATGTAAAATAGAGAAAGAAGAGAATTGCTTCTTAAAAATTTATTCACTGTCTAAGTTACCTCTGGGTGGTCGTGGTCTAGCCAATCTAATCTTCAGCCAGAACTCAATAGAATTCTCTATCATAGTTTGTTACTTTGGCATGTATCATACAAAGCATGATACATATTATCCCCCCACCCTTCCCTATAGACAAAGAGATTGAAACATTTGTGTGAGAGAGAGGACATAAATAATTAGGGTAAAGTCAGGCTGCAAGTCATTGGTAAGACCTTAAAGAAAATTCAAGACTCCAGTTTCCCAGCCTCACACTTAAATCTCTCCCAAACACTCTGTGCCATTGTTCAGATCCATTTGGTTGTCACACGCCTGCTAATCAGTTAGAATTCAGTCTTTACAGAATTGGATCATGAATTAAAAGTTTTGTTTTTTTTTCCCTTTTGTCTCAGCTGCTGTTGAAGTCTTCTCTGAGGCCTCCAAACTAAATGGCTTTCTAACCTCAAAGAGCCTTTCTGTTTTTTTGACTACAGGATGTTTGCAGCTGGAAGTATTTCATGTAGCCGTTCTTTCCCAGGCAGCATCAATGTTAACTTTATTAACATGTAAATAGATATTGATTTATTATGTAATATTTATCATTGGCATTTGTAATTTTTAGGTACTAGATACTTCTAGTTCTAGATATTATAAGATTGTTGTCTCACTCATTACTATAAATGAAAATGACAGAAACTTTTTTTTTTAATCCAAGTAACACAATTAATTTCATGAAATTGGAAGCATTCTTTATGGGGTATAGATGCACCCTATTTGTGATGTAACACAGAAGGATAAAGTAGGCCTAGAAGCACAAAGAAATCTATCCATTCTTTCTCTGATTTAATCTCCAACTTGCTCATAACTCAAATTATTTTTTTCACTTTCTCAGAGACCCAGTGTCTCAACTGTAAAACAGAATAATTTATGGCCTTTGCTTGAAACACAGGGTTGAGGTAGGCGGCCCACTCAAAGTGAAGATTAGTTCAAAGTGATACAATTACCCTACAAGTTCCATCTGCTTATTAAAGAAGCATTTCAAATAAGATCTTATTAAACTACTTTAATATTTGATTAAAAGTAATACTAACATACATTATATTTACATGGAATTTTTTTAATGAAATAATATGGTAAAGTAAAAATGAATTCTCAGTTAAATGTGTCAAATATAAACTTCTAAAAAGCCTTTTTTAGGTATTTGATATATAAAATAACTAATATAAACAATGCAGGTGTAGTTTCTATGAACTTGAATTATCTGCATTAAAATAGCATAAAATAAAAATAAAGTTTTCTTTAATGCACAGAACTTGAGGTGAGAGTCCCTTAATTGAAAATATAGTACAAATCAGATGACTTCAAAACTGGTGGGCCCATTGGGTTATTGATACCTCATGCTAACCATTTTGGAAAACAGAAATATATGCTCTCTCTCAGAACTAACCTTGAAAACTGAGGTCTTGAAATAAATATGAGACCTGAATTAATCAAAGTATCTGGGCCTCTATTTTTTGCATAACACACTCCTGTTTTTCACATTAAAACAATTATGGGATGTCAGCATTCACTACCTTGAATGTCTTTCATTTTGATTTTGTATTTAGATAAAAAAAGTTAGATCAGACAATGTCAGCATTTTGAAGCCAGTTAGAAACACTGTCTATATTTGCGGGAACACCAAACACCTGGCCTTTAGTGTTCAAAGCCATAGTGAGACTCCTATAGCTTCCATCAAGGAAGTAGTTGATCCCTAATCCCAAACAGGCTCTGACGCAAAATGACATTGACTTCCCTGCTCAATTTACACTGTGCTGGGAGGGATTGGGGGCAGGAGGAGAAGGGGATGACAGGAGATGAGATGGCTGGGTGGCATCACTGACTTGACGGACATGAGTCTGAGTGAACTCAGGGAGTTGGTGATGGACAAGGAGGCCTGGCGTGCTGTGATTCATGGGGTCGCAAAGAGTCGGACGTGACTGAGCGACTGAACTAAATAGCTTTTTAATGGCTAAATCCAAAGATCTATATTTGGACCTCTTTTGCTTGGTTTCCCTGTATTATCTGTTTCTTGAAACTCTTCCCTTTGCTTCCCAAATACAACTATCTACGGTTCTTTTACCACTCAGCACTCTGCTTCTGTCTTCTGCTTGTTCCTCCTTTTCTGCCCATAAATGCTGGTATTTCACAGGGTTTTAGCTATTGGTCTTTTTCTCTTCTGACTCTATAAACTCCCTGAGTGATTGCACCTGTTCTCTTGACTTTAGCCTCCATCCACACAGTCATGACGCCTACCCGAGACTATCTTTAGCTCTGCACACCTAGTTAAATAGACTCAGATGTCCAAGTTGAATTCATTATCCTCACTGTCCTCATCAACTTGTTCTTGGCCGTTTTATCCTCTTGTATTCCATCTTTCATCTGGGTCATCACCCAGGCTTCAGACTAGAAGACAAAACCAACCCCAGTAACTCCTTCTCCCTCACTTCTTACTATCCTGTTTCTCATTCATCATCAATAATTCTATTACAAAACTATATTTTAAATCTGATTCCTCTTCTCCATTTTCATTGCTACCATACTAACCAGGCTTCCTTTTGTCCTCCTCAGCCTGCTGCAACAGTAACTTGAACTCTATCCTTGCCACTAGTCTCTTCCTCTGCATAGGTCACACCCCACGCCACTGCCAGAGTGAGTTTTCTAAAAAACACGGCTGCTCATGCTTTAAAACTTCCATTGGCTCTTTGATCAATAGAAGTGTTCGAATAACGGGTTTCTTTAATAGAGAGTTAATATTGCATAATGATTGAGAGTCCAGATTCAGGAGTCAGGCATAGTTTGACTCAGGAGTTTAATATCTGAGTACTGTCTAATACTGTCTAGTACTGTTTAATATCTTGGGCACTGTCTCTAAACTGTAGTTTTGGCACTGCCTAACCAAATGAGTTTCAGAAGTAAAAGATGATTTCCAAATGAATGAAATTAACTGAAAGCTGCAGTGATTCTTCTTGCATGAGTACCCACCCTTTTCGGTCACAATACGCACTCATTTTCAAAAGGCTGATCAAGATTAGAAATGTTCATATATTTGGTTACAACCTTTACAAGGGCTTAGCTATTTCTCAGAGGATTGCAAGCACTTATTGAGACCCTAGCTCATCTTTCTTTACTTCACTCCCCCCTAAATTTCTTGCACATAGCTCTGTAGTCATAAATCATTTGGAATAGCCCAGACCTGGAATCTCCAGTGCTGGAGATCATCATCTGAACATAATTCTCAAATCTCTGGGTGCCACTCTGCATATTCCAATCCTGTGTTCCTTTGGCCTCTTCTTTGATGTTCAAAAGTTGGTGTCCTCACATGTACATTCTCAATGACCCCTTGTTTCATTTTTGGAGAGAGATTTCTTAATGTAGACCATTTCTTTTTCAGCACTTTTTATTCCTAAAATATTCTGAGGCATCCACAGTTCTGGCATAATCTTTCAATGAACTTAAATTAGAATCATAAAACAGCAGAGCTAGCAGGGGTCTTAAGAGACCATCTGATCTAGCCCTTTGCCCTTTAGGAGCTGTCTTAGCCTTTTCTCTTTGGGGCAAATTGGATGATTGATTTGTTTTTGTCACACCTGAGCGGCATGAATTTAGTGTGTAAAAGGGTTTAAACTAGTTTAAGATGGGATGGGTTTGGTCAAAGAAAAGGCCATACTCTTTTTGTCAAAGGAAATGGATGGTGGGAGGAGGTGAGCATATATCACTGAGTCTGAACAACAAGTCTCCCCAGGGTGGACTGGAATTCCAGTGGTTCATGATCCTGTCAAGATCAAGTGGTAGAAAGAAATGGGCTCCAGATTTCCTCCACCACAACTGAAACTTACAGACACTCATCAGTGCTAAAATGAGAAATATTAGGACCTTCGTTTCCTCTCATATAAATTATTATACAGGAAGGAAAATAAAGATTATTGATCATTGGGTTACAACTTCAAAAGGAACAGGTGTTCTGTGGAGAAATCAGTTTGGTTTTGTGTGGGAAAACAGGCCATCCTGGGAGCAACGGTGATAATACCTGCTAAGCCACAGGGTAACAGAAAGCAAACTTGTTAGCCATATGGGATCAGTCAAGGGAATCTGATTGTTTTGTAAAGATCCTTGTGTCAGTCCAGGACTATTTGATAGGGTCTCTGGTACCTGAGGTCTTTTATGTGTTTCTTGCACATTTACCATCTGCTTGAGCCTGTGTTTTTGGAGTTAATTTATTTCACATGTTATTAGACCTGGAAGAAACCTTACAGATTATCAGGTTTCTTGGTGGCCAATTTATGAGCACTCAGGGGCCAGGTACTAATGTACATGTGTGTGCTGCTAGGCATCAGTGAGAGAGGGTGGTGGGGACTAGGGTGAACTGGAGAGCGGAATACATACCAACCCTCCCCTCAACACACAAACACTATGCCTGTCAAAGAATATATGGGGCCAGACCTGACCCATGGACCACAACTTTGCAACTGCTAAGTCTCTAATCTCCTCATTTTGTAGAAGAGGAAACTGAGGCTCCCTGGATGATTGATGGCAAAGCTATGTATAGAATCTGAGTCTCTGTTTCCTAATCCAAAGGTTTGGGGGCAATATGTTCCTAGTTGTGCAAGAAATGCCATATCACCAAGAAATGCCCTTACTTGATGTGGCTGGAGTGTGGGCTTCACAGTGAGAGGAAGAAAAGTGATAGGAGATGGGGCTGGACCATGAGGAACATCCTCTGCCATTCCAATGAAATGAGCCTCAATCTTGCAAAAATAGAAATCAAAACTCAAATTTGGGGGAGCTGCAAAGTTACAGTACAACAACTTGTTCTTGAGAAAATTCTCTAAGGAGGGGCCACACCTTCCATGTGGGAGAACCCCAGAGAATGTGGCGGGCAAAGTCACAGGAGGCCAGTGTTTGGAGATGTTTTCTGCTCTTCAAAGACTTTGCTCAGCCCTCCAGGCCAGTGCTCAGCTCAGATACATTGGAGGAACTGAGTCAGACACAGGCATTGCACAAGTAGTCTCCCTTGTTATAGAGTTGGGCAGAAGTGTTGCTGGGGGATGAGAGGATCAGTGATCACATTCTTGAAATTCAAAGCAAATAACTTTAAAGTTATTGGTCTTTAGGAGGTGATCTGTCTAAATAACTTACTGACCAGAGATAAAAATTCTCCTAAATTCATTTCCTAAGACTCTTACTATCTGAAGTCTTTCTGTTGCCATCCTAAAGTCATGTTCTCTTTTTAGCAATCACTTTACTCCAAAAAGTTATAAAATACAGAGCTGCGTGAATTGCATAAAGCACAACTTTTCCTCTTAGTGTTCCTGTCTTACAGTTTCGAAGGGAAGAAAGTATGAAGGCTCATGGTGAAGTGACTAAAGAGTCTCATCAGGTCCAGTCCTTGGTGTAGAGACAGCCTTCTCAGCACTAGATTCCTCCTTCAATGCTTAAAGTGTGTCTTTTTGTTCTTTATCCCCCATAGGAAGACATCTCTGAGGAATTGGGGGAGATGCTCATCACCCCTATAGGCAGCATCATGAGACATAATATGTGTTTGGAAACCTCAGTGTTTAATTAGCTTCAAAGAAATGAAAAGCATTTCTGGGCCATCACATACCAAAAAATGCAGCTTTCTGGGAATTACAGGTTATTTTTTCTCCTCTATGAAAAGTTATGATGAGAATAAAAATGTACTCTAAATTTGCTTAATTTAAACCTGCTATCAGCACTCTTTCTACACAGGACATGTTATTGACCTCCTATATATTGATCTGTGTATAGATAGTACTCAACTTATGATGGTTCAACTTATGATCTTTCGATTTTATGATGGTGCAAAAGCAACATGCATTCAGGAGAAACTGCCCTTTGAATTTTAAACTTTGATCTTTTCCCGGGCTAGTGATATGCAGTATAATTCTGTCTCCTGATGCTGGGCAGTGGCAGCTCCCAAGGAGCTGCGCCAACCTGGGGGTAAACAACCTACAACCATTCTGTATTTCACTTTCAGTACATATTCAATAAATTACATGAGGTATTCAACACTTTAATCTAGAGTAAGCTTTTTTTCAGATGATTTTGCTCAGCTATGCTGCTGCTGCTGCTAAGTCGCTTCAGTCGTGTCCAACTCTGTGCGACCCCACAGACGGCAGCCCACCAGGCTCCCCTGTCCCTGAGATTGTCCAGGCAAGAACACTGGAGTGGGTTGCCATTTCCTTCTCCAATGCATGAAAGTGAAAAGTGAAAGTGAAGTCGCTCAGTCGTGTCCGACTCTTTTGCTCAACTATAGGCTAATTGTTCTGAGCATGTTTAAGGTAAGCAAATCTGTGCTATGGTATTCAGTAGGTTAGATGTATTAATATAAAGGCATTTTCAACTTCAGATTTTTCAACTTAAAATGAGCTTATTGGGACATAACCTCATTGTAGTTCGAGGGAGATCCATATTAAGCCATTGTGTGAGATTCTGTGTCTCTACTTCTTTCTCTAATCTGGTTCAGACTTTACTGCCCATCATTTTAAGCTCTCCCTTGCTAATTCACTGGCCAGTCTGTCTGTAGTTGCACCAAGTGAATGAATGCCTGCTAACTGGAGGCTACACACCATGGAAAAACTTCCTATCAACTAGAGGGATATACAGACCAACCATGAGGATTACCAAGCCAGAACCCTAGGATACAGTCTATGCTTGGATATGAGTGCTTCTAAAAAATCTCAGTGCGATGCTGACACAAACTCTGATGAAGAACCTCTGCTCCTACCAAAGCCTTGTGCTGGCTGATCTAGCGATCTGTCTTTTCTGTGATTGCATCAGGCAGCTGAGAAGTGCCCGGGAAATATCACATAGCATGCTGATGATTATCACTGCAGTTTCGTGATCGCCAGCCTCAACTGGGAGCTCAACACTGCTCATGCATCCTGCCAAGTTTCTCTTGACTGATCCACCTGCTCTCCATGGTTACCACTTCAAAGTTTCCAGACTCTTTGGCTTCTCTTCTCAGTTTTAGCAGATTATTTTGCCTCTGATGTGGGAAATTCACAATGTATCTGCAATGAATTTACAAACCTACCTATATCTGTACCCATTCTTCTGTTGCAGAGGAGGAGGAATCTTTTCTCCTGCCCAAAGCTAATCCTTTTCCATGTCTTCTAGGTCTCATCCCTTCCCACCTGTCCTAATAGACAGGAGGTGGAATTCAACTGACAAATTTTGTCATTATCCCCTTGACTTCTTGGAGGGCTTTACACAGGTGGCCACTCTGTCCTTCTTGAGCTACTCTTTCCCTTAGCCTTGGTAATCCTACACACTCTGTTTCTTCTGTACCTCACTCTCTCTCCCCCATGTCGTCTTTACTGGCTTTTCCTATCTAACTTTTAAATGTTGAAGGTCCTCAGGGATATACCATACCATTTTGTGTTCCACTCACCATTTCCTTTAAGTCTCCATCTTTGTATTGTAGTGTGTGTGTATGTGTACATATGTGTGTGTGTGTTCAACAATAGGAGCTCAAGTGTGCAAAACTGTAATATAACTTTTCAAAGACATTTCTCATATTTTTATTTTTGCTGGTGGTGGTAACTCAGACACTTTGGTTCAGGGTTTCTCACCCTCAATACTACTCACATTTGGAGCAGGATAATTCCTTATTGGAAGAGCTATTCTGTGTATTATAGGATAGGATGTTTAGCAGCATCCCTGGTCTCTGCCAACTGGATGCCAGTAGGTGCATCCTTCCTGCTCTGTACCAATCAGAAAACATCTCCAGACATCTTCAAATGTCTCTTAAGGAACAAATTAACTCCTAATTAAAAAGCACAGCATTGAGGGGTCCATAATCATTTCCTATTTCATCTCTTTTCCCCTTCTCCTTCTGATCTCCACAGGAGCCATCAGAGGGGGTTTATATATAATCTTGGCATTGAGAGAGAAACATTGGGCTAGAATCACCTTTTTGCTCTCATCCAGTTGATGTAACTCAAAGACTCATCTCAACTTTGAGCTTTGGAAATTTGGCAACATTTTATATCTCATCTCTGACTCCGGCCACCCACCCCATAACCTCTAGTGTGAGAATCCACCCGCCTCTCCCTCCCTGCAGTCCTGTGCGTTAGTTCTCTCTAAGCTCACTTGGTCCTTCCTTCAGATGCTGCAGCTTCAAAAGGAGACTGCAGGTGCCATGTGCGTGACAACGGGTCTGCCTCACATCACTTTTCTCCTGAACCTGCCCTGTCCTTCCCCTTCTACTGCGGCTACTCCACAGGGGCCCCAGGAAGGCTGCTTCCTGCCAGCATTCCAGACGGGACACAGGGCACAAGTCCCCTCCTGTCTTGTCTTTCCACATCCTTCCGGGGGTTCCCATCACTCCCTTCCCTCCTGGGGATGTGGACCCAGAGGCAGCAGCATTGAGCGGCTCTTTTACAAAGACCTTCAACATTCACTTCCTCTAGGTCTTTTCATCCCCCACATCTCTCTAGCTTCCTCCCTCAAATGTTCTTATTTTTTCTCTGTGTTTCAGGGAAAGGACACTGAACTTTATCACATAAACACATGTTCTGAGCACTTCGTGTTCTTTTTCTTCTGGAGCTCAAGAAAACTTTTTGTTTTCTGCTTTTGAATTTGCCTCTATCAAAGGTTGAAGAAACCATTTTTAAAATTCAATACACGCTTTTGAGCCTACAACTTGATTCTTTTGTTCTTCCTGATATTTTTGGTGCTGAGGCAATGAGTTTCAACATTAATGCTCAGTAGGGCTGCCCTGGTGACTCAGCTGGTAAAGAATCTGCCTGCAGTGCAGGAGATCTGGGTTCAGTCCCTGGGTTGGGAAGATCCCCTGGAGATGGGAAGGTTACCCAGTCCAGTATCCTGGAGAATTCCATGGACAGAGGAGCCTGGTGGGCTACAGTCCATGGGATCACAAAGAGTTGGACAAGACTGAGCAACTTTCACTAACATTCAGTATAAGTGATAGAAGGATTGGAGAATAAAAAGAAATGACCAAGAAAAGAGATAAAAAAACTTTATTCCCACTACACGTCAGCTTTCCTAACCTTTGCACTTCACTTGGTAAAAGCCTTTTGCAGGGCTCATCTCCTTGGAGGTGGAGGATTCTGCTACCTACCACTGGCCTTGAATGGGACATGCAGGGCTACAAAGACCTGACGACCATCCCCTTTCTCCAAACTTTGGAGTGGATCAGCTGTAAGATAGTTTGAGTCATCAGGAATCAGCTTTGCTTGGTATCACTGGTATAGATATGTCAGTCTACATGTACTTAAGCAACAAAAACTTTGAAGGGAGTATAACGTGTGTATGTGTGCTTGAGAAGTTACTGGCAATGCCTGGTTGTTTCACTGCCAGTAACGGTCACTCACGTTTTCCCCTATAATTCTATTCAGCTTCATTCTGGACTCATTCAAATAGGAAGCCGACTCGATGTCTACCAAAAAATCATTTTAATCTCCAAGTCCCATAAAACAATATCAGACACTCGTATAACTCATTTTCCTGGAATGAAGGTTGTAGCAACTAAAGGGCTTCCAATTTTATTTTTAGAAACTAATTCATGCATTTTACATAGAATGAAATCTTGTTCCTTTCTGTGACAGTTGGGGAGCTGTTTCAAATCTCAGCCAGTGGGTAAAGGACAATTTGTTTCTGATCTAGATTTTCACTTTGACGAGCCCATCAGCTCAATTAGTAAGACAAATTCTGTTTTTGTTTCCTTGAGAAGCCATAATCTATAGAGTCTCTGCCCGGCGATCTGACAGAAAATGAACTGTGATAAAATAGATCTTATTTTATCCAGCCTGACATGGAGCCGAGAGACTAGTCCTGAAGAGTGACAATCACTTTTACTTCATTGCAGAACCAAAAGTGCTTTGTGGCCCCTGCTCGCAAGTGCTTCTTTATGGAATCCCCAAGCCTTTGCAGATCCATACATAACCTTTCAAGATAATCTATACCTCAGCTGGTTCCTAAACCTCAAAATTACTGCCCACAGACAAAAGCTAACTTAGAAAAGAAACTCTCATAAAAATACACAGATGAAATATAGGTTGAAAATGGTGTATAATTACTGGTATGTTACTGATCATTACTGATACATTAGGAGTTTACTCTGATTAAAGAGGTAATAAATCTTCAAGGAATTATATAATTTCTAAAAGGCAGAGTGACAGTTAATGATGGATTTCTGTGTCCCACTGGGAAAAACTAAAAAGTACATTTATGTGGGAGGTACATTTTTTTTAGTTTCGTGAAAGACAGGATAAACATCAACTATCATTTTTGGTTTGAATGTGGAGATTGAATAACAAGTAAATCTTTGGTAAACCCCTTGCAATCTGGAATTGGCTCAGGAAAAACAGACAGGAGAATTCAGAGAAGCCACAAGATGAGGGCCATTGGCTGATAGATGACAACCCCCAAAGTATAACTGCTGAAGAGGTTTATGTGCAAACCTCTAACCACTTGAAATTAACTGATTGGCCTTCAGCATATGCTACCGATTGATCCTTTGTACACTGCCTGGTGACTGCTTCTAAAATTAACATTGTTTTTAGGTTTATGTTTATTATTTCTCCCAGTTTTTATTTTGAAAACTTCAAACCTACAGAAATGTTGAAAGAATAGTAGGATACATTTTACCACATTTGTGATAGATTTCGGTTCTTTGTGCACATCTCCCCAGTTATTTGCAACCCTATATATGTCTTTAACAACAAGGACATTCTTCCACATAAACAACCATAATACCAAGATCACACTAGGAAATTTAACATGGTTACAAAAATATTATCTGGGACTTCCCTGGGCCAAATCCTGCTACCTTTTTATACGCGAGCTATGAATCTGCCTGCCAGTGCAGGGGACATCGGTTCAGTTCCTGGCTGGGAAGATTCCACATGTCACAGGGCAGCTAAGCCCGAGTGCCCTTGAACCTGCTCCCTTCAATGAGAGAAGCCACTGCAATAAGAAACCTGTGCCCAGCAACTAGAGAGCAGTCTGCTCACCACAACTAGAGAAACCCAAGCACAGCAGCACAGACCTGGCGCAGCAGAAAATAAGTAAGTAAACAAACGTATTATCTGATGACACAGAACGTATTAACATCTTCCAAATTTTTCCTAAATGTCCTTTATAGCATTTTTTCCTCATCTAGGTCCAATTAAGAATAATGTCCCACATCCAGTTGTCTAATGTTTTTTGTTGCCTTAAATCTAGAACCAGGGTCAGCATTTTCTGTAAAAGATCATATATAAATACAAATATTTATGTATAAGTAACATGTGATAATAAAATAGTAATACAAACATAAATATAAATATTTTAGGCTTTACAGGTCATACAGTTTCTTTCCCACTAGTCAACTCGTTGTAGAACTAAAATAGCCATAGGCAATATATAAAGGAAAGGATGTGGCTGTTTCCATAAGACCTATTTGTGAGCGCCAAAATTTTAAATTCATATAATACTCACATGAACAAATTATTATTTTCTTTCTTTTTTTTTTTCTCCAGCCATTTAAAAGTATATAAGCCATTCATAGCTCACATGTAAAAAGGTAGCAGGATTTGGCCCAGGGACCATAATTTGCTGACCCCATATTCAGAACAATCCTCTACCTTTATTTTTTAAGCAAACATTTTATTGAAGCATGTGGAAATCTATACAATTTTAAGTGTATTGCTTCATAATTTTTCACAAAGTGAACACACTCAATAAAACTCAGAGTAATTAATACCTGTGACTTTTTAAAAATTAATTTTATTGGCATCTTGTTATTTTTCAATGTGGTCTTAGTTTATACTGTAAAGCAAAATGAATCAGCCAACATATACATGTATCCTTTCCCTTTTGGACTTCCTTCCCATTCAGGTCATCAGTGCATTAAGCAGAGTTCCCTGTGCTATACAGCATGTTCTCATTAGTTATTTTATACACGGTATCAATAGTGTATGTGTGTTAATTCCAGTCTCCCAATTGCTCCCATCTCCTCTTTCCACCTTGGTATCCATCCATTTGTTCTCTACAGTTGTGTCCCTATTTTTGCTTTGCAAATAAGATCATCTATACCATTTTCCTGTGAAATCTATTTTCAACCCACAGAATGGGAGAAAATACTTGCAAATGAAGCAACTGACAAAGGATTAATCTCCAAAATATACAAGTAGCGCAATATCAAAAAAAACAAACAAACCAGTGGAAAAATTGACTGAAGATTGAAACAGACATTTCTCCAAAGAAGACTGAAAGATGGCCAACAAACACATGAAAAGATGCTCAACATCACTGATTAGCAGACAAATGCAAATTAAAACTACAATGAGTTATTACCTCACGCAGGTTGGAATGGCCATCATCAAAAATCTACAAACAATAAATGCTGGAGAGGACGTGGAAAAGAAGAAATCCTCTTGAACTGTTGCTGAGAGTGTAAACTGATACGGCCTTTATGGAGAAGAGTATGGAGGTTCCTTAAAAAACTAAAAAAAGATCTGCCACATGACCCAGCAATCCCACTTCTGGGCATATAATCAGAGAAAAACATAATTAGATCCATACACCTCAATGTTCACAGCAACACTATTTACAATAGCCAGGATACGGAAGCAGCCTAAATGACCTGTGACTACACTGTTGCCACACAAATTGACCTAAGGGTGGTTAGTATCAAGACTATGTGCCCAACTATACATTCCTCCTAAAAATGTATTTGACTGTTATCAGAGTCTTTACCCTGTGTCTACACACAAGGAGACTTGCAGTGAACCACATGTTTCAATTTTGACAATGAGTCTGCCTGTTGGGCCAGCTAATTGTCCCATTTGGAGCCCTTTCAGCAGGTGCGATAGCTCCTCTAATTTCCATTGACTGCTTCACCCTCTCTTCCCTGGCTCTCTTCCAGCTAGCTCTATGTCTCACCTCAGAAGGTACCCAGGCAGGAAGGTACTATTTTAAGCATGAGTTCAACAAAGGGTAGAGATCAGATGAACATAACCCACAGTCTCTCAGGTCTGGGCTAAGTGAAGCTCACCTTTATCAGCCAACCTCCTGTGAAGATTCAGGAGCATGTCACTGGCTGGAGGAAAATCATCATTTGTGACAGTTAACTAAGCAGTTATTGTGTCCTGTTTGCTACATCTTATTTACCATGGGTTGCAAAAGTCTCTCGGCTTCAAAAAACAGAACTTGAAAAGGCTCCTTTAGACATGGGAATGGTCATGAGTAGCTCACAGGATCTCCTTCTAAAACACAAATAAGCTGCCTCGCAAGTTCCCTCTGGTAGGTCCCAGATTTCCTATTTATTCCAGGCATTTGAAGTCTGTTTACAATATTTCTAGGGATTATTCTCAGTGTGAAGTGAGGATTAATGCCTTCTTTTAGGACACAGAGCCTAGGGTCAGTTTTCAGCTTCTCTGAAGACAGCAGAATTGCCTGGATGGCTGTTTAGGAAATGTGTCTTGATTTGAGACTTGTACAAATACATGATGGTCCAGCCTTGAGCCTCAGCACGTGGGCTCAGTTACCCAGTTTTACAGGAGCAAATCTGTTTGCAGAAGCTTAATCCCAGGGCTACATCCACTGCAGAACTTTAATAATCTCCTAGGGAATCTCACACTCACATTCCAAAATAAAGACTGCATTTGCGAGGCCCGACATCAACACTAAAGAATTGAATAGGTTTGGGGGCCAGTTTCACTCTTGAGGTTCTAAAGTTCTCCCTTGTTTTCCACTCTAAAACCTAATTTTATGTTAATCTCTAGCACCCCACCCCCACCACCTCCGTCAGCCATTTTCATATGGCTGAAAGCATTTATATTATTAAGCTCTTCAATTTCATTAAAATGTTTTCTTTCACATTCCAAATAATAAAATGGCACAATTAAACTAAGAACCATGGCAGACAATCTGTAACAAAGAAAAGAAACCCATCAGATACTATGTATTAGGGAATTCCAGGTTGGGAAAAAAAAAAAAAAAAAAAAAGATGTGATGAATCCTGGAAGCTTTTTTGTCTTAGGTTTATTTATCACAAAGCAACTTGAAGAGATGATCAGCTTTCTTCTTTTTATTTATGAAAAGACAGGGTTGTGGTTGTTAAGTAAATCCCATTCTCTGGCTTTCCCACTTAGCTCATGTTTCCAGCTCAAAGCATCATAAATAACCAATGAAGAAAAAAAAAAATACTGCTTAAACGTTAGGAGACAATTTCCATAAACGTTCCCATTAAAAATGCATGATTGGCATGAAGACTTAATTTAGTCAGCGCAGTTTCTGTGTTTTGCTGTGGTCATATATATTTTTTTTTTTTTGGCATTGTTTGTCGTAGCTATTTAACTTTGAAGCCCACTAAAGATGAAAAATGGGCATTTATGGAGCAGGCACATATGGCTTTAGCGATTCAGTTGCTGACCTGGCATTTCCCCCTGTGTAGCCATTGTGTTCTTAGCAATGAGCTTTAAGCAGCAAAAGAATCTCAAACCTGAGAGGTGGTGGAGAGTAGAGGAATGGCGGATGTTCAGTGATGGCACAGAAATTGACTGCATTATTTCTTTCGCCTGTAAATAAACTAACACACAGGCTTCCCAGGTGGCGATAGTGGTAAGAGACTCTGGTTCGATCTCTGGGTTGGGAAAATCCCCTAGAGGAGGGCATGGCAACCCACTCCAGTATTCTTGCCTAGAGAATCCCGTGAACACAGGAGCCTGGCGGGCTCCATAAAGTCCATAGGGTTGCAANGGCTTCCCAGGTGGCGATAGTGGTAAGAGACTCTGGTTCGATCTCTGGGTTGGGAAAATCCCCTAGAGGAGGGCATGGCAACCCACTCCAGTATTCTTGCCTAGAGAATCCCGTGAACACAGGAGCCTGGCGGGCTCCATAAAGTCCATAGGGTTGCAAAGAGTTGGACATGACTGAAGCCACTTGGCATGCATGCACAAACTAACACACAACTAACTGCTCCTTCTACCCTGCCTATGTGAATTCTAGAGTTGTGCAACATTTTGCCAGAGATGCTCACTGCGATTACCGAGCTTTCTGAGTCAGAGTCTAGTAAACTAGACACGGAGTTCACACAGTGATTTTCATTTCATGGAAACCAAATAAGAGCCTTATCATGATGCACAGAAGGACCTAGAACAGGCTACTCATTACTATCACAGCTGTTTAAGCCAGCTAAGGAGCTTCTGGTTAATTAGTATCTTTTGTCATAACATGCTAGTAAATGTCCTGAAATGCAGATTGTGAAAAGTTAAAGTTGGGAATATAAGCAATATAAGTCCTTTTTTTTTTTTCCTTGGCTATCAAGCTTTTGTTAAGTGTGGGTAGGCTGCTGAGGTTTCTGTGGGAAATGTCATGTTGGCCTTGGGAGGATTGCAAGGCTCAAGTTGGGTGTAATCCGGGATCTTAGAGTCTGGAGCTGTTTGGCTGCCTGGGAAGAAGTGTTGAGAAAAGTCCCCTTTATTTTCACTAGGATGGGGCCATGCCAAGACTTATTTTCTTTGCCTTCCAGGACCGAAAGTGTAAGGGCTTGAGATATTTCAAGCCAAACAAGTAAATTTGGTGAAGAAAACATGGCCATGGAAGGCTAAGGATAAAGAAAGACCCCACAGTTGGACAGGAAGCAGTAAGTTTAGTGTCTCTGAGGAGAAAAGATCCCAGAGAATCTAGGTAGATTGGGGCCAGAATTTTAAAACAGAAATTCTGATCAGTTTATGAATAAAGTTCTGCTTCCATATATTCCAAATTTTTTAAGGGTTGACGTCCTTTGCTTCTCTATGTCTTCCACATGAAACTTTCAGCAAGGAAGCTTCCTCATTGTAATGGTTCAATACATCTATGGACTCATATGCTACTTATAAAATACTCTTTTTGTGTTTTGCCTCTGTGTATATTTTGAATACAGGCTTCTACGGTGGCTTAGTTGTAAAACCCGCCTGCTAATGCAGAAGACACGGGTTTGATTCCTGAGTTGTGAAGATCCCCTGGAGAAGGACATGGCAACCCACTCCAGTCTTCTTGCCTGGGAAATCCCATGGACAGAGGAGCCTGGTGGGCTATAGTCCATGGGGTCACAGAGTCAGACACAGCTTAGTGACTAATCAACAAGATATTTTGACTGTAATGACAAACTTTGAAGCTTAGCTAAGTCACTTTCTGTTCTGTAAAGGATGCCTATGAATTAAATGTAAAATGAGTTTAGAAATAACCACACCTAGTCTGTCCTCAGAGAAGGCAATGGCACCCCACTCCAGTACTCTTGCCTGGAAAATCCCATTGGCGGATGAGCCTGGTAGGCTGCAATCCATGGGATCAGGAAGAATTGGACACGACTGAGCGACTTCACTTTCACTTTTCACTTTCATGCACTAGAGAAGGAAATGGCAACCCACTGCAGTGTTCTTGCCTGGAGAATCCCAGGGATGGGGGAGCCTGATGGGCTGCCGTCTATGGGGTCGCACAGAGTTGGACACAACTGAAGCAACTTAGCAGCAGCAGCAGCAGCAGTTTCTGTCCTGATTCAGGAACCTTTCTGATATGAAAAGTTTGGAGAGGCAACATTGCCACCTTCTGGTAGATATGTGTCATATTTCTTTCTCACTGATGGCACTCTTGCCCCTTCATAGTTTGTATTTATGTCAGTAAAGGTTTAATTTGCTTTGAAGTTTTGCCAACTTAAAATCAAGTCTAAATAACATCTTAGATAAGACAGATGCCTATTAAAGGCCTGTAAATAAGGCCCTTGACTAGGAGAAGGTTACAATTTTGATACTAAAGAAAATCTTACTCCAGGCCCACTGTGATGTCAGTTTTAAGACCTACTATATTACTAGAGTATTCTCATAGAACTTTAGCATGACCAAGAATGTTCTGGCATTAGGGCTAGGGATTATGGGAGTGGGTAAAGGGAGACTATGATGAAAAATTCACAGACAAGTTTAGTAGTCACGAAAAAAAAAAAGGTAGCCTGCCTAAGTGGTGAAGAGGTGAACAAGACTTTCCACACTGTTCTCAGATTTTCCACAGCTGTGTTTGCAGCTCATCTTATTTGGGGTTAAATATTTTCAGATACAGGAGTAATTGTGACTGTAACTATAGTTCCCTGGGAACCTCGTGTGGACTCAAAGCTTCCATTGGAGTTAGGCGTAGAGCTGGTATAAACAAGTTTCAGTTTCCTGAATGAATGACTGAAAATATCTTTTCTTCTAAAATTCATCTCTAAAATACTCTGCTGGTACTCTGAAATATTGCTGGAAGAGCAAACAGCTAATTTTTCTAATCTTTCTTATTAGATTCTCTTTGGATTCTCCAATCCAAACCCAATGGCAATTCATAAGGACAAAGTGCTTCTAAATTGATTCTATTCATTTATCTTCTTCTTGATCCATTTAAGGAAATATGGAAGATGTTGGAATAAGCATACGAGACTAATATCCTTTCAAGGAAATGCTGCAACCACTGGGGATTATTTGCCTATAGAAATATATGCACTTTTAACTAGGTTGTTTTATAATTCTGCAGAGATGAAAGTTACCTTGAAGAAAACTGAGAGCAATGCAAATATGTCAATAAACATACACATAAGTTTTGTGCAGGGGAGGGTTAATTGACTTTCTTCCTCTCTCCCTAAAAAAATCACCAGTTTTTTTTGTTTCCATTTGCAAATTATTTTCAATATTCTTGGATTATGTTCCAGTGTTATCAATGTTTAACTTCTAAAATCCAATAGAAAGCTGAGCACTGAAGAATTGATGCTTTCAAATTGTGGTGCTGGAGAAGACTCTTGAGAGTCCCTTGGACTGCAAGGAAATCAAACCAGTCAATCCTAATGGAAATCAACCCTGAATATTCATTGGAAGGACTGATGTTGAAGCTGAAGCTCCAATACTTTGGCCACCTGATGTGAAGAGCTGACTCGTTGGAAAAGACCCTGATGCTGGAAAATATTGAAGGCAAAAGGAGAAAGGGGAGGCAGCAGAGGATGAGATGGTTAGTTAGCATCACCAACTCAATGAACATGAGTTTGAGCAAACTCTGGGAGATAGTGAATGATAGGGGAGCCTGGTGTGCTGCAGTCCACCGGGTCACAAAGAGCCAGATGACCTAGTGACTGAACAACAATATCCAGTAGGGGCCATGAAAGGAATTGTTTGGCTTACTATTTGAAGACAGGATTTGAATAGTGAAATGGAAAAGCACATGGATTATATATTGCAATTTTCACATAGGGCCATCCTTAAATACCAACCTGAACTATATTTCAACCTTTACTTTGTCTTATTTCCTATCTATATCCTTCATTTAACATAAATACTTGTCTCATGGCTCTAGAATTAGATCTATTATATTTATAAAGTGCAGATGAAATCTTTAAGTAAAATATCAATGATTTAGAATGGATAAACAACAAAGTCCTACTGTATAGCAAAGGCAAATATATTCATATCCTATGATTAACTATAATGAAAATAATATGAAAAAGAATATATAGACGAATAAATGAATCACTTTGCTATACAGCTGAAATTAACACATTGCAAATTAACTATACTTTAATAAAATTAAAATGTATAAATCAGTAATTTGTATTCAGATCTATTAGATACATATGAGAAAAATATACAAAACTTTAATCCGTGATGACATGATATTCACAAGAAGAAAAGTACCATCTTCTGGTGGAAGCTGTCCTTTAGAATACTGCCCAGGGTCCCTAAACTCAGAACTCCTGTCCTGAAATGCAACCAGTGGTGCACAGGCTTCCTTCTGGGTCCATCTGTGCCATACCTATGCAACCTGGGAGCAAGGAGAACTGATGTAAACGTCCCAATGCTCTGGCTGCTTGCTAGGTCATAATAATAAAACCCTTGTTCTCTGATCCAGGAATATCATGTTTATTTGTTTTTACCAGCACCCACAAAATCGTGACAAGCTAACTTGTTATATTTTAAGTAAGCTACACTCTCAGAATCTTCACAGTTCTTGACGCTGTATAAAAGCACCTTTACCACAGGTTCAATAATTTTTTTTTCCTTAGCCCAAGTGCTTGCCTAGTGAAATCAACAATGACCAAGGAAAGAAGTAGGTGGCTTAATCAGGATCACTGAGTTAGTTCCAAGCTGAGTCTAGAACCCTGTACTCATGACTTCTAGCCCTCTGCTCTTTTTGTCAGGCTTTGGCGCTGACTAAACATTCCTGGCTAAACATTCCAGGAAAAGAATGTACAAAGAGAACATAATTTTATCAGAATAGTCAGACAATCCACCTTGCAAAAGAAACGCTTTCTATTGGGCCATTGGATCTTAAACCAAGTTATCCTTAAGCCAACTTCTCTAGTAGTTTTCCCATGTAAAGATTTACAGACTGCATCATTTTCACAGACAGTTTGAGCTTATGGGCTGCCTAACAATACACAGCATGTATGAGGGAAACAGAGTAGAAACTACATTGCCAACAAGCCTTGGGACGGACGGACGTGCTAAGCTGGTGCACAAGTGAGCAATTCTGCACAGGAATATCACGTCATGGTACTCACTGGTAGCCACTGGATGAACTGTGTGAGACAGGCTAGATTATATTTGGGGCAGATTGTAGCAGTGGGGCAAAACTGGGAGAGAAATATGAGAAGTAACTTCATTCAAAATATCATTGCCTTATAAGTTGTTCGGTGCCTCTTGGTCGGCGAAAGAAAAACTTCAAATCTTGGAAGTAAAAACAGCTGGAAAGCATCAAGCAATCATCATGAGTTAGTGGACAAGGGAACCAAAAGGTTGGGATAGAGTCTCAAAAACAAAGAACACTTGATTGAAAGTCCTATTTGGAAACTTGGCTTGGTTTTGGACATTGTTCCCACTTAGGCAGGGCTTCCCAGGTGGCTCAGTAGTAAAGAATCCATCTGCCAAGGCAGGAGACCCAGGTTCGATCCCTGGGTCGGAAAGATCCCCTGGAGAAGAAAATGGCAACCCACTCCAATATTCTTGCCTGGGAAATCCCATGGACAGAGGAACCTGGAAGGCTACAATCGTGAGGTCACAAAGAATCAGAGACAGCTTAGCAACGGAACACACTTGTCTATTTAGATAGCAGAGTTCCAGTCAATAAAATACATGCATACTGTTTATTTTGGCTTAGAGTGCTGCTGTACCAGTAACAACTCTGGGGGGAACACACAGAGTCCTTTCTTAGTTTACGATAGTTAATTTAACAGGCAGCTTTAGGGTGGAGTCTGAGCAGACACAGAAGGGACAAAATGGTGCAAAGTAATTTCTGTCCTTAAATAGCTTACAATTCAGTAGGCAATACAGACAGACAGATAACTAAAGTAGAGTGAGCTATGTGTAATAATACGAATATGCAGGAGAAGGTCATAGGAGCATTAATTCTGTCCTGAGGTAGTGAGAAGGTTCCCAGAAAGATGACATCTACGTCATTGATAGACTCTTTGGTTCATTCTTCTAATATGATATAAAGTGATCTGGTTCCCCTGTTAAAGTGTGTCCTTCTTATATAAACAAATAAAATGGGTGGTGTGTTTCTTCATCCCAATACATGGAGAACTAATTTAGAGGCCATCATAAGTTGTCTACCCCTTGGAAATGTTTTCCAGCTAGACAGAGATATAGATCAGATCCTTTATCCAGCTGGTGTCAGAATTACTGAATGATTGTGCAGTAAGAGATTACTGATTTTGTCGTAACTGTGCTGAGGACCAGTTCACTCATTCACTCCAGGTCTGAGCTGAGCTGAATAGACTAGTCACTGAAGAGCTGATGACAGTGAAGAAGTGCAACATTTTTTGGACCTAAAGCCTCACCTCGTGACCACCTCTCAGCTTGAGGCCAAATGCTAATTTGGAGCATTTAACACAGGAATGTAGCAGTTGCTTGCTTTTCTTGTCATTTTAGTCAGCCCAATTTCATCTACTAGGTTCTTCGTGGCAAAGTTTAGTATTTTCATGACAATCTCCCTCTGATTTTTAGGAGAGTCAAAATGCTGGACACAGTGCTCAGACACTTGGACTTCATGTCTTCAAAGTTCTTTTAATTTTTCCTATGGAGTTTAAACATAGCAGGGACTTTTTTTCTCCCTCTGGAACATCCTTCATCATTTTTTGGTCCAAAAGAGAGGATTTGTCTATTTAGTGTTAAAGGTTGGGAGCGGGGTCCATTCTGAGGCTGAGAAAGCCTAGCGAGAAAAAGATCACCTGGATCAATCAGGAATCTTTCCTTCAGGAGCTAGTGTTGATAAACATGGAGGAAATGTGGTAATTGACAGTGGTCGCTGATGCTGAAAAAGTGTTACAAGATAGAGAAAGAAAAATGATGGCCTGTGAGAAAAAGTTACAAGATAAAGAAAAATGATGGCCTGTGTGCAAACTGTACCTTGTGAGGAAGCAGAAATCGTAATGTATCGTAAGTGGTGTGGTGGAGGAAATGAGAGCACACCCTGTTCTTTCATTCCATTCAGAGACCCTTGCCCTTTATTTCCCCATACATGCCATATCATTGAGTAACTCTACCCTGTCTGAATCTGCTTGTGTGAATCTCTCTCTTCTAATTGAAAAGGTTCAATCAAGACATCCAGAAGAGCAGGTAAAGAGAGGACAGGGTTCACTATTTTATCCTTTGAGGCTCTGCCAGCAAGTTACTTGTACACATTATCATTGTAGCACTTAAATATAGATTAGATTATACTTGCGTATTTGTATGCCTCTCTCGTTATTTGCATGTCTTATTCATCTTTGCATGTACAGCATTGATCATTATGCCTCATACATTATTGGGTACCCCCAAAACCTTGTTGAATTGAACTGAGGAAGGAACCTTGAAAAATAGTTGAAGGTTGAACTCAGTTGGAGGGAGGGTGGGATAAGTCCACAGAACCGATTTAGAAAAAGGACCTACAGCAGTAGATGGGGGACTAGAAAGATGTGGTGTCTGGAAGGACAATGAGGGTATCATAAAAAGGTGTGATCAAATGACCCAGGGCTTTGTAGAGTAATAATGAAGGGACAGGGCCTTTCTGGTAGTCCAGTGCTTAAGAACCCACTGGACTTGCAAAGGAGGAGGATGCAAGTTTGATCCCTGACTTGGGAACTAAGATTCCGCAGGTTCTCGAGCCATATACCACAGCTATTGAGCTGTGTGCTGTAATGCATGGCACAATGAAAATCCTGCATGCTGAGGCTAAGAATTAATGCAATTAAATAAATAAATATTTTTAAAAGTGAGGGTGCAAATAAGCACCAAATGGGTTTACCAACAGTTTTATCACAAAGATAGAAGTAAAGATCATACTGTTATCTGCTGAGAAGGCTAAGTCAGCTTGAGTGGATGATGTTCAATACAGCATCACAGCATATACTGATCTGGATGATTTCCTACAATCAGATATTATAAACTTTCATTCTTATATCACGGTGTACCAAAGGATAAATCCTTGGTCGTTGAAAAGAGATGTATAATGTTTTCTATCCTAAACAAATAAAACATTAAAGCTTCAATACATTCCAGTTGAAATATATACTCACAATTTTTTGAAAAAGTAAGAACAGTAATTTGGTCTCTCACTTCATAAAACAGAAATCTGAAATTTCTCCTGATAGTAGGAAGACATCAACCTGTTAAGTGCAAAGTGTTACACATAAAGTCTCATTTAGAGAGTTGTGCAAATGACTCACCTCCTATGTGACACATAAGAAGGGAATTCATAAAATATGTAAATCAAAGTGTTTAGTCATGTATGGTTCAAAGAGAAGGCAGCCTCAGATTTTCATACTAAGTAGGGTTTGCATTATTTTTCATGGTCTAGGTTAATATTACATATAGTATACTTTGATTAAACTTTATAATTCTAAAGTGGACTAGAGGCAAATGATAGCTACTTAAAATAGTTTTTCCAGGTGACTTAACCTTCATTAGAAGAGATTAAACTAGGAGATTAGTCTGCTAGTTAATCTGAGTCAATTAGTCATGTGTGCTTTAGATATCACAGTGACTGTCTTTTAATCCTGGCAACCCCTCTTGGCCCAGAGAGCCATTTGATGATAGTTCTATTCGATCACACAGGTTTGCTTTTTAAAAATATTTTTTGTCTCTTCCTGCCCTCACCTTTCTGTGCTGTCTGAATCTACTTGGTTTCCTTTTTAACTTCATAGTTTCCTTCTGAAGGCCATCAGAGTTCTGGGGGAGAAAGTTCTGGAGATGGACAGTCTTTGGGCAGAAGACTAAACTCTGGACGCTGAGAAACATCGAGACTCTGACTTTCTGTGTTTGCTGCAGACTTCCACCTCCACCTTAAGGCAGGTGTAGCTGTGTCTGAATGCAGGGGGTGCTCTGTGGTTGTGACCTGACTCCAGAATCACCACCTATCACCTGGGTCTCTTCTCTTGGACCATATTGGAGTCTGACTTTGCAGCGTTTAGTTGTCTGGTTGCCTTGCTTTCTCTTCTCCTTCACTCTCAGTCTCCACAGCCTCTGCAGAACTGCAGTTTGGGGTACCCTTTCTTCTCTTTTATTGTTTTGCTATCTTTGGGGGCTTTGCATCCCAAACATGATTCTGTTGAACTTTTCTTTTTCTAATGTTAGTATGCTCAAGCACTTGGGTTCCTGTTAAGGACACCCTGAACTTTTGACAGGTGCTTTTTTTCCTCTGAGGGTTGTGATGTGAGACAAATGGCCCTCAGCCATCAGCGTCCTTTGCAGAAGGTTCAGGTCTGTCCTATTTGTGTTCTGCTTGGCCCTTGGTGTTTTTCCTGAAGTGCTCTATCTTACCTCATTTGAGTAAGAAGTAGTAGTCTCCCATGGCTACCTTTTGTTACTGGATAGATAAGGTGCCCAACTTCACACCTTCTGAAAGTTTTCCCCTTCCTTTTTGCAACAAGAAGACGACTTTGGTCTTTCTTAGTTTTTTTTTTTTTTTTGATCTCTTTTCATAAGCCAGGCTAAAAGACAAAGAATCTTCCACTATTTCAGTGGACCCCTATAGCCTGGTTTAGGAGTGGAAGTTGAATGAGAGTGATGGACGTGACCTTTGCAGTCAACTTTCTTTTCCTGTCTCCACAGAAAGATCTGACACCATGGTCCACTGCTATTAGTATTTCAGTAATTTTTGCCATGAAAAGCAATTCGTTGCCAGGGTGCATGCAGTGTTAAGGAGAATACTACCATGAGGAAGATTCAAACTGACCTGCAGTTTGAAAGAACTCAATAGAGAGGAAGAGCAGAAGACAGTAGAGTCCTACCAAAGGGTCCCTTCCCCAGGCATCAGCTTGATCTAGCAGTTAACAAATTCCTGCCCCCCCACACAGCAATGATCTCTTGTGCATGTAGATATTTTCCTACCATACTACTACTACTATTTGGATGACTTTGCGAGGTTTAATGGAGATTGTGGAGTGGGAAATAATTTAATTTCTCCAGCCACTCCTTAGTACCATGATTGAAACTTTTAACCATCTGCCAAGATTTTGGCACCTATCCCCTCTTTGAGCGGGCTCCCGCAATCACCATTGTTCACATGGATGTCCCTAAACTCCTTGATGTCTTCGTTCCTTGACACCCTTATCTCCAGTGACCCTGTTCACTCTCCCCAGCCACCCTGCCCATGCACTTGCCTACAAGATTCTGATGAGGTGATAGAGCCCTTGAACACCCCTTGCTGTTGCTGCTACTAAGTCGCTTCAGTCGTGTCCGACTCTGTGCGACCCCATAGACAGCAGTCCACCAGGCTCCCCTGTCCCTGGGATTCTCTAGGCAAGAACACTGGAGTGGGTTGCCATTTCCTTCTCCAATGTATGAAAGTAAAAAGTGAAAGGGAAGTTGCTCAGTCGTGTCCGACTCTTAGCAACCCCATGGACTACAGCCCACCAGGCTCCTCTGTCCATCCTCCTCATCACCCTCTAAACACTCCCTCATTCTCTTTGTCTTTCCTCCTTCACTCTCCAGTCTTCTTTCAAACCTTGCTTCAGTTCCTCTACACTGTGTTGCTTGCCAGCTCAAGCCAACACTTGAGAGAACAGATACATTTTCTCCTCCTGAAATATTTCCTCCCTCCAAGCTGGATCCTAGCTATTTATCTAGCTTCTGTTTGCTCATCCACTAAGTTTTAGCTTCAGCAATTCTCTCTCTCAAGAAAGCCTTCACTGACACAAATGACAGAGGGAGGTCTCCCTGTTTTACATTGTGAAGGCACTGGACATTTATCCACTGTAACATCTCTCACAACTTTGATGAATTAGTTCTATAGCATAGTGGCTGGCAGACAGCACATGCAGCAAATTGTTGTTGAATGAGCAAATGAATGAATGAAGAGTCTGAAAGAGGGAATTCAACTTTTTTTTAAACATTAATACATCCTATCACCTTTATTCAAATTTCACCAGTTTTATATGCACATTGTGTGCACGTTTAGTTCTATTCAACTTTATCTCATTTAGATTTGCGTGGCTGCTGCTGCAATAAAGATAATGAATAGTTTCATCACAAGGATCCCTCATGCCATCGTTCAAGGCCAAGGTCATTTTCCTTGCTCCCTTATTCCTTTCTAACCATTGGTAACTGCTAATCTATTCTCGATTGTCTACTTTTGTCATTTCAAGAATGGCTATATAAATGCAAACTTTTGAGATTGGCTTTTTTTTCCCCCCCACAAATCTTGGTTGTTTTTCATTCCATCCAAGTTGTTATGCTTACCAATAGGTTTTTTTAATTGCTTAGTAGTATTCTGTGGTATCGATGTACTACATTTTGTTTAATTATTTACCTGTTGGAGAAATATAGTCTGTTTCTGGGTTTTGGCTATTATAAATAAAGGTGCAATGAACATTCATGTATAGGTTTAAAAAGTTAAAACCTAACTTTTAATTTATCTAGGATAATTGCCTAAAAGTGAAATTGCTGAATCAGATGGTAAACACATATTTAGTTTTTTGTTTTTTGTCTTTATTAAGAAACTGCTTGGTTACCAGTATATATATATATGTATGTATGTGTGTGTGTGTATATATATATATATATATATATATATATATATATAGTTGATATTTTGCTTAATCTTGCTAGTGGTAGTGTGGTGATGGTACTGGTTTAGTCACTAAGTCATGTCCAACTCTTGAGAATTCATGGAGTGTAACCTGCCAGGCTCCTCTGTCCATGGGATTTCCCAGGCAAGAATACTGGAGTGAATTGCCATTTTCTTCTCCAGGGTATCTTCCCAAATGAGAGATCAAACCCAGGTCTCCTGCATTGTAGGCAGATTCTTTACCAACTGAGCCACCAGGGAAGTTAGTATTCTATAAAAATAAAATTGTACCATATGAAGTCCTCTGGGACTTACATTTTTCACTCAACATTAAATTACCAAGGTTTCTCCACATTCCAAATAGGAAAAGGAATACTTCAGGCTGTATATTGTCACCGTACTTATTCAACTTCTATGCAGAGTACATCATGAGAAACGCTGGGCTGGAGGAAGCATAAGCTGAAATCAAGATTCCTGGGAGAAATATCAATAACCTCAAATATGCAGATGACACCACCCTTAAGGCAGAAAGTGAAGAAGAACTAAAGGGTCTCTTGATGAAAATGAAAGAGGAGAGTGAAAAAGCTGGCTCAGCTCAACATTCAGAAAACGAAGGTCATGGCATCTGGTCCCATCACTTCATGGCAAATAGATGGGGAAACAGTGGAAACAGTGGCTGACTTTATTTTTCTGGGCTCCAAAATCACTGCAGATGGTGACTGCAGCCATGAAATTAAAAGACGCTTACTTCTTGGAAGGAAAGTTATGACCAACCTAGACAGTATATTAAAAAGCAGAGACATTACTTTGCCAACAATGATTCATCTAGTCAAGGCTATGGTTTTTCCAGTGGTCATGTAAGGATATGAGAGATGGACTATAAAGAAAGCTGAGTGCAGAAGAATTGATACTTCTGAGCTGTGGTGTTGGAGAAGACTCTTGAGAGTCCCTTGGACTGCAAGGAGATCCAACCAGTACATCCTAAAGGAAATCAGTCCTGGGTGTTCATTGGAAGGACTGATGCTGAAACAGAAACTCCAATACTTTGTCCACCTGATACAAAGAGCTGACT
This sequence comes from Neotragus moschatus, assembly GCA_006410615.1. Classification (NCBI taxonomy): domain Eukaryota; kingdom Metazoa; phylum Chordata; class Mammalia; order Artiodactyla; family Bovidae; genus Neotragus; species Neotragus moschatus. Next base: position 272,207 of record SJYA01001458.1, read on the forward strand.
CATTGGAAAAGACCCTGATGCTGGGAAAGACTGAGGACAGGAGGAGAAGGGGATGACAGAGGATGAGATGGTTGGATGGCATCACGGACTCAATGGACATGGGTTTGGGTGGACTCCAGGAGCTGGCAATGGACAGGGAGTCCTGACGTACTGCAGTTCATGGAGTCACAAAGAGTTGGACACAACTGAGCAACTGAACTGAACTGAACTCCATGTTTTTACATATAGCCATAATTCATTCATTTTCATTGCTGGATAAATATTTCCCTCTTTGACTATATTACATTATCTAATCAATTGTGGAACATGTTGCAACATTTTGTGGACAAAATTGCACCATTTTTGAATAAGGTATTTATATGCAAAAGTTTCTTTGGGCATATTCCTAGGAATGTTGTTGCTGAGTGCTAAGAAATTTGAATGTTTACATTTTAGAAAAGATGAAAAACCATATTAGTTTTCTAGGGCTACTTTAACAAATAATCAGTAACAAGTTTACTGGCTTAAAAAAATAGTTCTGACCTCTGACATTTTGGAGGAAGTCTAAAATCAAGGCCTCAGCAGTGTTAATTTCTTCTAGAGGATAAGAAGGAAAAATCTGCTTCATGACTCTCTGCTAACTTCTGGCGGTTGCCAGCAANTCTTGATAAAAGTGAAAGAGGAGAGTGAAAAAGTTGGCTTAAAATTCAACATTCAGAAAATGAAGATCACAGCATCTGGTCCCATCACTTCATGGCTAATGGATGGGGAAACAGTGGAAACTGTGACAGACCTTATTTTGGGGGGGGGCTCCAGATGGTGACTGTAGCCATGAAATTAAAAGATGCTTGTTCCTTGGAAGTAAAGTTATGACCAACCTAGACAGCTTATTAAGAAGCAGAGACATTACTTTGCCAACAAAGGTGTGTCTAGTCAAAGCTTTGTTTTTTCCAGTGGTCATGTATGGACGTGAGAGTTGGACTATGAAGAAAGCTAAGTGCCGAGGAATTGATGCTTTCGAACTGTGGTGTTGGAGAAGACTCTTGAGAGTCCATTGGATAGCAAGGAGATCCAACCAGTCCATCCTAAAGGAGATCAGTCCTGAATATTCATGGAAGGACTGATGCTGAAGCTGAAACTCCATTACTTTGGCCACCTGTTGTGAAGAACTGACTCATTTGAAAAGACCCTGATGCTGGGAAAGATTGAAGGGAGAAGAGAAGGGGATGAGAGAGGATGAGATGGTTGGATGGCATCACTGACTCAATGGACATGCGTTTGAGTAAACTCTGGGAGTTGGAGGTCAACAGGGAAGCCTGGGGTACTGTCATCGCAAAGAGTTGGACATGACTGAGCAACTGAACTGAGCCTTGGCAAACCCTATCCCATAGATAACTAAGCCAAGAGCAGGCTCCCTAAGAAAAGGGGAGGAAAACATTTATTTTGACTGGCTGGGGCATGGGGATGGTTGAGTGTAATGAGGTGCAGGGCTAAGGAATGACAGCCCTGAGGGAGGAAGCCCCAGGGAAACTAGGAGATGGGTGCTGTGCAGTCTAAGTTGCTTTAGTATTGTCTGACTCTTTGCGACCCCATGGATTGTAGCTCACCAGGGTCCTCTGTCCATGGGATTCTCCAGGCAAGAATACTGGAGTGGATTATCATGCCCTCCTCCAGAGGATCTTCCTGACCCAGGGATCGAGTCCATGTCTCTTATGTCTTCTGATTGGAAAGTGGGTTCTTTAACATTAGGGCCATCTGGGAAGTCCCAGAGGAAGAGTATCAACCAGATAAGGGAAGTGGTGCCGGTTGAGCAGACAGGAGGACATCAGTGATTGCCTCTACTTTTCTCAGTCTCCATGTAAAGTCAGCAGAGCTCACTGCAAAGACCCAGAAGAGCACCACGCCCACCTGTGTCAGGGATGGATGGTTGGCAACTTTGCTCTGTCTTCCAGCAGCTGGTCCCACCTCTGCATCAGTGCTGGCCTCAGTACTGTTCAGAGGCTCAGATTAAACACACACACACACAGACTCACAAAGCAATGTCCATGAGAAAAAGTGAAATAGAAATAACAAAGATCCCAAGTCTTATTGTAAACTAGAAGCTATCTCAGATACCAGGAGGCAGATATGCCAACAGACGTTGATTGAGTGATTCCAGAACCAAAGTATGCATTGTTCTTTTTCACTAAAATCAATGCGTGGTCCTTCTTGGGACTCCCTTCTGATCACAACTTGGGGAGCTTCCCCTTTGATCTTGTTCTACAAAGTGAAGTGCTGCCACATGGAGAGAATAGAGAGGCCTGGGATGCTGGAAAACTCCAGTTAAATGGAGCTCAAGAAATTAGAATTCTCAAGGAATTATTCAAAAAATTGGATACATTTTTTGGTAGTTTTCAAAGAAACTACAAAGGAACCTTGATACATGGATTTGAACATTTTAAAAAATGTTCCCAGGCAAGTAAATATCTGGTATAAAAGAGTAGATGACTGTGCAACAGAATTTCTGTGGAGTTGGAGGCCCGAACCCCATTTTCCCTCAAGACTCCTCTCCAGGCGATGTTCTTGGCTCCGCAGAGAGACCGAGGCAGCAGCAGGGCCAGGCCAGTCCTGCAAGTGCACTGGGACACGACTCAGAGGCCATGTGAGATTTAGAATTATTGTTAATCCTATGAAATTCCTTGACATATTTATATAGCACATATAATATTAAATTCCTTAAAATGAAAAGGAATTTAAAAAATTCATCATGCTCTGCTTACTGAGGAAGGAAAGTGGCTCACTGGGTCAAATGATTTTATAAAGTATTCTCCAGCTTTTTATATAAAGTCATGAGAGAGAGGGAGAGATAAAAAGAATTCACTATCATTTTCTTTTTCTTTTTTAAAAAAATCAGTTCTTTTTTAAAAAGCAATTTTATTTACTGAGTTTTGGCTGTGCTGCGTCTCTCATTCGGGGACAGGGCTTTTTTCTAATTGCAGCGAGCAGGGGCTACTCTAGTTGTGCGTGAGCTTCTCACTGCGGTGCCTTCTCCTGTTGCAAAGCACAGGCTCTAGGGCTTCAGGAGTTGTGGTTTGTGGTACAGGGGCTTACTTGCTCCGTGGCACGTGGACTCCTCCAGGACCAGGGACTGAACCCCGATCTTGTGAATTGAAAATAAGATTCTGTATCACTGAGCCACAAAGGAAGGCTCCGCTAGTATTTTCTAAAACTTCCTTCAGTTAACCCCGAAGTAACCATGATTTTCTATTCTCCAGTATTCTATTCTCCAAGCACTTCAGCTAATTGTGGTTTTACTGTACAAATCAAACACAACTTCTTTTGTTCAACTTAGCCTGGCTGCCTCACATGCAGGATGTATTCATTTCTAGAACACTAGGAAGTCTCAGGAGACTACGTGGGCGGGCTGCAGAGAGAAAATTGGTGGTGTTGAATTTCGATGTTACTAAATTTTCTGAGTTATTTAGTCTCATTTCTGAAATAGGCAAATCATCACTCTCTTTGGATGACTCATACAGGAAATCAAACCACTTTGCTTCAGCTCAGTTTGTGTTTTCCTCAATTTAATTATCTTAGTCATATAGAGTCCTACTCCCAGACCAGTCTCTGTTGTGGTGTTAGTTGTTCAATCGTGTTTGATTCTTTGCAACCTCATGGACTATAGCTTGCCAGACTCCTCTGTCCATGGGATTCTCCAGGCAAGAATACTAGAGTGGGTAGCCATTCACTTCTCTGGGGGATCCTCCTGAGCCAGGGATCAAACCCACATCTCCAACATTGCAGGCGGATTCTTTACCATCTGAGCCACCAGGGAAGCCCAGCCTCTGTCGTAGTGTTTAATTAACATGATCATTGACAAAAAAGGGTCCCGGATGTGCTGCAGAGTTTTCTGTTAGATTCCAGGTTTCCTGGAGGACACAGACGGGTTTGAACCAAGTATTTGGGGTTGAGTTCCATTTCTTTTTATTTTGACAACTTTGTACACTGATTTATACATACTTAAAGTTTATTAGGGAAGTAGGAAGAGGACCTCCAGATACTGGCAGATATTTCAGTAGCTTAATTAGGCAAAATATTTATTTATGCTTCTCCCCCTGAATTGTTTCCCTCCCAGATTTGGTGTTACTTAGACCTACTGGAAGTCCAGCCTAGAAATCTTTGTAGTGTAGAAAGCACAAACACCAAAAACTTTTCCTATTTTTCACAAAACTTCAAGTCTTTTAATAAGATGATGCTGAGTGTCCAGAAAGAAAGAGAGAAGAGAGAGAATGTTCTTGAGAGAGCATAGGGAGACTACTGGGGATTGGGAAGGAGCAGGAAAGAGTTCTGGGGACTGGCAAGGATGAAGGACTGGGTATCCTGCACATTCCTCTCTGCCCATCTGTGGTGGAGTTGCAAGGGGACTGGTATGTGACTTCCAACAAGGGGTACAGGGGAAGCAGCCTCAACTGGGTATGGCTGTGCACCGAGGGGAGGCAGGCCCCAGACGGCAGATCAAGATTTAAGGGCCCACATATGGCCCAGCAATCCCACTCCTAGGCATACATGGTAAAGGAAACTGTAATTCAAAAACACACATGGACGCCAATGCTCATTGAAACACTATTTACAATAGCCAGGACATGGAAGCAAGCTAAATGTCCATCAACAGATGGATGGATAAAGAAGATGTGGTACATAGAAACAATGGAGTATTATTCAGCCATAAAAAGAAACGGAATTAGGTCATTTGTAGAGAGATGGATGGACCTAGAGACTGTTACACAGAGTGGTGTAAGTCAGAACAACAAATATCAAATATTAACACATGTAAGTGGAATCTAGAAAAATGGTATAGATGCAACTATTTGCACGCAAGGAATAGAGATGCAGACGTAGAGAATGAATGTGTGGACGTGTCGGGGGAGGGGAGACGGAGGATGGGATGAATTGGGAGATTGAGATTGACATATATACCCTACCTTGTGTAAAATAGATAACTAGCAGGAACCTGCTAGACTAGACACTCTGCACTCACCTCGGTGCTCTGCGATGACCGAGCGCAGTAGGATGTGGGAGGCGGAAGGGTGGTTCAAGAGGGAGGGGATATATACATACGCATAATTGATTCGCTTCATTGTAGAGCAGAAACCAACACAACACAGTAAAGCAACTGAACCCCAGTTTAAAAAGTAAAACAAATTTAAAGACTTTGCATTGTTGAGACAGGTTGTGGAGAAGGTGAAGAGCGAAGGGATCTCCCTGCTAGTCTCCCTTTCACTCCTGGGCCCTGGCTCTTATCGCCTCCCTCAGCCCTTCTCTATGGAGAGCCTTCTACTTACAGGGATCTTCCTCTGTCTTAATGGCCAGTTCAAGTCTTATCTCCTCTGCTAAGTCTGTTCTGTCCACTTATTCTCCTCCTCCTCAAAACTGCTCCCACACTTAAAGATTGCCCCACAGAGAAGCATCTGATGATCATTGCTTCAATCAGTGACTGAAATACTGATTCAATGATCAATAAGTCCTCAAGTCTTCTCTCATTCCTTCATTGAACAGGTACTGAACTCCTGGTGTGCGTATCTGTTCTAGGTACTAGGGAGACCACTGTGTCCACCAGGATCAGGACCCTGCCTTCATGGTACTCCCATTCCAGAGGGGAAGAGACAGAATGACCACTTCTGCTCTTTAGTGTGCTTCAGGCTCTTGCCTCAATCTAATGAAAAGTCACAAGGAGAAAAGAGTTACAGACACTCAGGTGGGCACAGTTCTCAGACCACTCTTCAAGAAGTGGTACATTGCAAGCCCTTCAGAACACAATGGAATATCTGGGTGTTCTTGGTAATTAAGGAAGATGGTTCACAGATGTCAAGTAGGATCTATAAGCCCTGAATCTCAGGCACAGTGAGATCTCAGACATATTTTTTTTTCTGTCTTAAAATCTGTATCTTCTTATTGTCATTAAAGACACATGCATGTAAATATTCACTTTTGATATGTTTCTGATGACCTTAGAGTTGAGTTTAGAATTCTCCTACAAAGCAGTAAAAAGGCTGGTAGTATTTCCAAGATGCTCATAAAGCAGACACCTCACAAGGAGTGTCTTTATTTCTCCAACCTGAATGTATCCAGTGGCTAAAGGACTTTTTTCTCCACTCAGGAGTCAGAAGTTGGCATATTCATCATGGTTAAATATTTTCCCAGGCCTCAGTAAGATACTGGTTTGAAAATTTGGCTTTCCTGCCAATAGAGAGAGAAAACATAGAAGTAAATTAAGAGTGGGTGGTCCTTTTCCAAATTACTTGCATTGTCCAAAAAAAAAAAAAAAAAAATTCCCCACAATATTGAAAGCCAAGCATGTCCCTGGAGAGAGGAGTCTCAGATCCACAAGGAATAGTGAAGAGAGAGCAGCACATTGATGGTTCCTAAGAAAAGCAATTATCTCACATTCTGTTTTGGAATCACTAGTTCAGACCATTACTTAGGAACCAGCGTTCCTGCTGATTATCTTTTTNGTTAAATAAGTAGGGTGACAATAGACAGCCTTGACGTACTCCTTTTCCTATTTGGAACCAGTCTGTTGTCCCATGTCGAGTTCTAACTGTTGCTTCCTGACCTGCATACAGATTTTAATAGACCTTATTTTTAAAGTGGTTTTATGTTTGCAGAAATACTGAGCAGCCAGTACACAGAGTTTCCATATACCTCTTTCCTACCCGTGGCCACATATATGGTTTTCCCTATTATTAACATCTTGCACTTAGTGTGGTAAATTTGTTAGAGTTGATGAGCCAGTAATGATGGATAATTATTATTAACTACAGTTCATAGTTTACATTAGGGTTCACTCTATGTTATACATGGCATGAGTTTTGATCAATGTATAATGACATATATCCACTAATACAATATCATAGAGAATAGTTTCACTGCTCTAAAAAATCTCCTGTGCTCCTACTAATCCTTTTCTCCCTTCAACCAAACCTCTGGCAATGACTGATGTTTTTAAAATTTTTAAATTAACCAATGGTTATCTTTTTTAAATCTTCATAACATGAAGCACAAGGAGGAGAAGGGGATGACACAGGATGAGATGGCTGGATGGCATCACCGACTCAATGGACATCAGTTCAGTTCAGTTGCTCAGTCATGTCTGACTCTTTACGACCCCATGAATAGCAGCATGCCAGGCCTCCCTGTCCATCACCAACTCCCGGAGTTCACTCAGATTCATGTCCATTGAGTCAGTGATGCCATCCAGCCATCTCATCCTCTGTCGTCCCCTTCTCCTCTTGCCCCCAATCCCTCCCAGCATCGGAGTCTTTTCCAATGAGTCAACTCTTCGCATGAGGTGGCCAAAGTACTGGAGTTTCAGCTTTAGCATCATTCTTTCCAAAGAAATCCCAGGGTTGATCTCCTTCAGAATGGCCTGGTTGGATCTCCTTGCAGCCCAAGGGACTCTCAAGAGTATTGCTCTTTACAGCATCGGACCTTGCTTCTATTACCAGTCACATCCACAGCTGGGTATTGTTTTTGCTAAGTTTGGGTAAATTCCAGGGGTTTGGTGATGGACAGGGAGGCCTGGTGTGCTGAAGTTCATGGGGTTGCAAAGAGTTGGACACCACTGAGCAACTGAACTGAACTGAAGGACGTTCACAAAGTTGTATAATCACCATCACTCTCAATTTCCTAAAATTTTTCATCAACCCAAATAGAAACTTTATACCCATTAAACAATAATACTCCATTTCTCCTACCCTATCCCTGCACCTGGTAACTTCTATTCTATTCATATTTACTGTCTTTATCAATTTCTCTATTTTAGATACTTCATATAAGTAGAATCATACACTATTTTTCCTTTTGTACCTGGTTTGTTTTACTTGGCATATTCATTCAAAGTTCAGCCATGTGATAGCATGTACCAGAAATTTTTTTATAACTGTGTAATATTCCATTGTATGTGTATATCACATTTTGTTTATCCATTCATTTGTTGATATAGCCTTCAGTTGTTTCTGACAGTTTAAAAAAAAATGCTGTTTCTGAACACTGATGTGCAAGTATCTGTTTGGGTTGTTGCTATTTAGTCGTATCTGACTTTTTTGTGACCCCATCGACTGTAGCCCACCAGGCTCCTCTACCCATGGAATTTCCCTGGCAAGAATACTGGAGTGAGTTGCCATTTCCTTCTCTAAGGGATATTCCTGACCCAAGGATTGAAGCCGTGTTTCCTGCACTGGCAGGCAGATTCCTTACCACTGAGCCACCTGGGAAACCCCATCTGTTTGAGTCCCTGCTTTCAGTTCCTTTGGGTTTTCACCTAGGAGTGCAATTGTTGGATCATATGGTAATTCTATTTTTAAATTACTTTCCACAGTAGGTATACCATTTCACATTCCCACCAGCAATGCACAAGAGATCTAACTTTTCTACATCCTCACCAACACTTGTCTTTTTTAAAAATAATAGCCATTCTAATGGATATGGAATGGTATCTCACTGTAATTTTGATTTGCATTTCTCTGATGATTAATGACGTTGAATATCTTTTTATGTGCTTTCTAGCCATTTGTATACCTTCTTTGGTCTTCTGTTGTCTCTATTGTTTTGTATTTTCCAGAATGTCATACAGTTGGAATTATATGGTATGTAGTCTTTTCAGATTGGCTTCTTTCACTTAGCAATATATGAATATAGTTCCCCATGTCTTAAATGGCTTGACAACTAATTTCTTTGTAGTGCTGAATAACATTCCATTGTATAAGTTTATCACAGTTTGATACATGGACCTATTTGTTGCTTCTAAGTTTTGGCAATTATGAGTGAAAGTGAAAGTCGCTCAGTCCTGTCTGACTCTTTGTGACCCCATGGACTATGCAGTTCATGGAATTCTCCAGGCCAGAATACTGGAATGGGTAGCCATTCCCTTCTCCAGTGAACCTTCCTCACCTAGGAATCGAACTGAGGTCTCCTGCATTGCAGGTGGACTCTTTACCAGCTGAGCTACCAGGGAAGCCCAGTAAATCTGTGATAAACACTTGTGTGTAGGTTTTTGTATGGACACAAGTTTTCAATTAACTTAGTTAAATAGCAAAGAACATAACTGCTGGATCATATGGTAAGAGTCTGTTTATATGTATATGAAAATGCCAAATCGTCTTCCAAAGTGGTGATCATTTTGCATTCCCATCGGTAATGCATGAGAGTTCCTATTGCTCCATGTCCTTACCAGCATTTGGTATTGTCAGTGACCATTCTAATAGGTATGTAAGTGGTTCTCATAGTTGTTTTAATTTTCAATTCTCTAATGAGACATGATGAAAATTCTTTGAAATGCTTACTTGATACCTATATAGCTTTGGTGAGGTGTTTGTGTCTTTGGCTCATTTTAAATTGTTTTAAATTGAGTTGTTCATTTTCTTATTTTTGAATTTTAAGAATTCTTTACATAGTTTGAGTACTAGCACTTTAACAGATATGTGTTTTCCAAAGATTTTCTCTAAGTGTAGCTTGCCTTTTCATTCTCTTAAGTGTCTTTTGGAGAATACAGGTTTTTCATTATACTGAAGTCCAGCTTAATTTTTTTCATGGGTTGTATATAAAAAGTCATCACCAAACCCAAGGTCAAATAGATTTTCTCACAATCTCTTTTTTTAAATTTGAGATAACATTGCTTTATAACATTAGGTAAGTTTCATCCATACATTATATTTTGACTTCTGTATATACTATTGTGTGTTTATTACCAGAAATTCAGTTTCCACTTGCTACCATACAGTTAACACTCTACCTGTTTCACTCTGCTTCTCCTTCCCTCCAGTAAGTGAAAGTGAAGTCACTCAGTCGTGTCCGACTCTTTGTGACTCTGTTCCTCTGTCCATGTGATTCTCCAGGCAAGAATACTGGAGTGGGTTGCCATTTCCTTCTCCAGGGAATCTCCCTGACCAAGGGATCGAACCCGGGTTTCCCACATTGGAGGCAGACGCTTTAACCTCTGAGCCACCAGGGAAGCAAACCACTACTCTGATCTCTGTATCTATTGTTTTTTGTTTTGGCTGTGTCACGTGACTTGCAGGATCTTAGTTTCCCAATCAGGGATCGAACCTGGGTCCATAGCACTGAAAGAAACCACTAAGTCCTAGTAACTGGACCACCAGGGAATTCCCTCTATGTGTTGTTTTTGTTTTTTGTTTGTTTTTGTTCCTTTAGCTTGTTTTTATATCTATACATGAATGAAATCACACCATATTTGTCTTTCTATATCTTACTTTACTTGGCAAAATACTCTTACAGTCCATCCATGTTTTTTCAAATGGCAAGATTTCATCTCTTTTTTTATGGAAGAATAGTATTATATTGCATGTGTGTGTTTGTGCTATGCTTAGTTGCTCAGTTGTGTCCAACTCTGTGCAACCCCATGGACTGCAGCCGGCCAGTCTCCTCTGTTCATAAGGATTCTCCAGGCAAGAACACTGGAGTGGGTTGCCATGCCCTCCTCCAGGGGATCTTCCCAACCCAGGCATCAAACCCAGATCTCCTGTATTGCAGGTGGATTCTTTACTGACTGAGTCACCAGAGGAGCCATGTATGTGTGTGTGTATGTATAAATGGGACATCAGCTCAGTTCAGTCACTCAGTTGTGTCCGACTCTTTGTGACCCCATGAACCACAGCATGCCAGGCCTCTCTGTCTATCACCAACTCCTGGAGTCCACCCAAACCCACGTCCATTGAGTCCGTGATGCCATCCAACCATCTCATCCTCTGTCAACCTCTTCTCCTCCTGCCCTCAATCTTTCCCAGCATCAGGGTCTTTTCTAGTGAGTCAGCTCTTTGCATCAGGTGGCCAAAGTATTGGAGTTTCAGCTTCAGCGTCAGTCCTTCCAATGAACACTCAGGACTGATCTCCTTTAGGATGGACTGATTGGATCTCCTTGCAGTCCAAGGGACTCTCAAGAGTCTTCTCCAACACCACAGTTCAAAAGCATCAATTCTTCTGCACTCAGCTTTCTTTATAGCCCAGCTCTCACATCCATACATGACCACTGGAAAAACCATAGCCTTCACTAGATGAACCTTTGTTGGCAAAGTAATGTNAGTCCAAGGGACTCTCAAGAGTCTTCTCCAACACCACAGTTCAAAAGCATCAATTCTTCTGCACTCAGCTTTCTTTATAGCCCAGCTCTCACATCCATACATGACCACTGGAAAAACCATAGCCTTCACTAGATGAACCTTTGTTGGCAAAGTAATGTCTCTGCTTTTGAATATGCTGCCTAGGTTGGTCATAACTCTCCTTCCAAGGAGTAAGCGTTTTTTAATTTCATGGCTGCAGTCACCATCTGCAGTGATTTTGGAGCCCAGAAAAATAGTTAGCCACTACTTCCACCGTTTCTTCATCTATCTGCCATGAAGTGATGGGACCAGATGCCATGATCTTTGTTTTCTGAATGTTGAGCTTTAAGCCAACTTTTTCACTCTCCTCTTTCACTTTGATCAAGAGGCTCTTTAGTTCTTCTTCACTTCCTGCCATAAGGGTGGTGTCATCTGCATATCTGAGGTTATTGATATTTCTCCTGGCAATCTTGATTCCAGCTTGTGCTTCCTCCAGCCCAGCATTTCTCATGATGTACTCTGCATATAAGTTGAATAAGCAGGGTGACAATATACAGCCTGATGTACTCCTTTTCCTATTTGGAACCAGTCTGTTGTTCCATGTCCAGTTCTAACTGTTGCTTCCTGACCTGCATACAGGTTTCTCAAGAGGCAGGTCAGGTGGTCTGGTATTCCCATCTCTTTCAGAATTTTCCACAGCTTATTGTGATCCACACAGTCAAAGGCTTTGGCATAGTCAATGGGATATATATATTTATATATGTCTTTATCCATATATAGACACATATATGACTTTATATATTTATCCATTCATCTGTTGGTGGGCATTTAGGTAGTGTCCACGTCTTGTGAGTCAAGATTTTTAACTGTATTATTTATTTAATATATATAGCACTTTACTTGACAAGAGATAGATTAAGGTTGTCAATTCACTGAACCTGAGACAGGGAGATTACTGTGGATGGTGAGAGTAGGCAAAATTTCACAAGGGTTCTTATATGTGAAAGACAGAGGCAGTAAAGTTAGTATCAAAGATGCTATACTGCTCACTTTGAGGATGGAGGGAGAGGCATGAGCCAAGGAATGCAGACAACCTCCATAAACTGGAAAGGCAAGGAAACAGATTTTCCCCTAGTAATGCAGTCCTGTCAAAACACTGACTTCACCTCATGAGGCCCAGTTTGAATTTATGACCTCCAAACGTGTAATCATATATTTGTGCTAATTAAACCATTGAGGCTGAGGTAAATTGTCACAGTGGCCATGGGAAACTAGTATACTGTGATTGAAAGGAAGGGGACTATTTATAAAACTAGCCCCTCCCAAGGTTCCAGAGAGAATTATGATGTTGACATGAGATTACTCAAAGGATTCTAAATCACCACTCCGATGCTGAAGGAGTATTGTCTAAGCACACCATGAAAAACGAAGATAAAGAAAAATTTTCAAAAGGTAGGGCTGCTTTCAGGTATTCTATTTGAGTGGAGGACTTTCCGGGTGGTACTAGTGGTAAAAGAACACACCTGCCAATTCAGGAGACATAAAAGACATGGGTTCAATCCTCAGGCTGGGAAGATCCCCTGGAGGAGGGCATGGCAACCCACTCCAGTATTCTTGTCTGGAGAATCCCAAGGACAGAGGAGCCTGGCAGGCTACAGTCAATGGGGCACACAGAGTCGGACATGACTGAAGCAACTTAGCACGTGCACACACACATTCGAGTCGGAGCTTAGCCTGACAAGCTCTAGCCTACTCTTGGTGAAGACTTCCTGGGGGATTGTTTCCTCTAACGGTGTAATAAGTGATTTTTGACATTCAGTTGAGTTCAGTTCAGTTCCTCAGTCATGTCCGACTCTTTGCCACCCCAGGGACTACAGCACGCCAGGCTTCCCTGTCCATCACCAACTCCCAGAGCTTACTCAAACTCATGTCCGTTGAGTTGGTGATGCCATCCAATTATCTCATCTTCTGTTGTCCCTTTCTCCTCCTGCCTTCAATCTTTCCCAGTATCAGGGTCTTTTCAAATGAGTCAGTTCTTTTCTGATGTATGTATTGCACTTTTAGCTTCAGCATCAGTTCTTCCAATGAATAATCAGGACTCATTTCCTTTAGGATGGACTGGTTGGACCTCCTTGCAGTTTCAAGAGTCTTTTCCAGCACCACAGTTGAAAATCATCAATTCTTTGGTGCTCAGCTTCCTTATAGTGCAACTCTATAGCTTTCTTATAGTCCATAAATGACTACCGGAAAAAATCATAGCTTTGACTAAATGGACCCTTGTTGGCAAAGTGATGTCTCTGCTTTTTAATATGCTGGCTAAATTGGTCATAGCTTTTCTTCCAAGGAGCAAGCATCATTTAATTTCATGGTTGCAGTCACCATCTGCAGTGATTTTGAAGTTCCCCAAAATAAAGTCTCTATTTCTATTCTTTCCCCATTTATTTGCCATGAAGTGATGGGACCAGATGCCATAATCTTAGTTTTCTGAATGTTAAGTTTAAGCCAATGTTTTTACTCTGCTCTTTCACTTTCATCAAGAGGCTCTTTAGTTCTTCGCTTTCTGCCATCAGTGTGAGGTCACCTGCGTATCTGAGGTTACTGATATTTCTCCTGGCAATCTTGATTCCAGCTTGTGCTTCATTCAGCCTGGCATTTTGCATGATGTACTCTGCACATAAGTTAAATAAGCAGGGTGATACTATATAGCCTTGATGTACTCCTTTCCCGATTTGGAACCAGTCTGCTGTTCCATGTCCAGTTCTAACTGCTGCTTCTTGACCTGCATACAGATTTTTCAGGTGGTAGGTAAGGTGGTCTGGTCCCATCTCCTGAAGAACTTTCCACAGTTTGTTGTGATCCACAGAGCCAAAGGCTTTGGCATAGTCTACAAAGCATTGTTTTTCTGGAACTCTCTTTCTTTTTCAATGATCCAGTGGATGTTGGCAATTTGATCTCTTGTTCCTCTGCCTTTTCTAAATCCAGCTTGAACATCTGGAAGTTCACAGTTCACGTACTGTTGAGGACTGGCTTGGAGGATTTTGAGCATTAATTTCCTAGCATATGAGATGCGTGCAATTGTGTGGTAGTTTGAGCATTCTTTGGCATTGCCTTTCTTTGGGATTGGAAGGAAAACTGACCTTTCAAATTCCTGGGGCCACTGCTGAGTTTTCCAAGTTTGCTGGCATATTGAGTGCAGCACTTTCACAGCATCATCTTTTAGGATTTGAAATAGTTCAACTGGAATTCCATCACCTCCACTAGCTTTGTTCATAGTGATGCTTCAAAAGGCCCAGTTGACTTCACATTTCAGGACATCTGGTTCTAGGTGAGTGATCACACAATTGTGATTTTTTGGATTGTAAAAATCTTTTTTGTATAGTTTTTCTGTGTATTCTTGCCATCTCTTCTTAATATCTTCTGTTTCTGTTAGATATATAACATTTATGTCCTTTATCATGCCCTTCTTTGCATGAAATATTCCCTTGGTATCTCTAATTTTCTTGAAGAGATCTCTGGTCTTTCCCATTCTATTATTTTCCTCTATTTCTTTGCATTGATCACTGAGGAAGGCTTTTCTTATCTCTCCTTGATATTCTTTGAAACTCTGCATTCAAATGGGTATATATTTCCTTTTCTCCTTTGCCTTTCGCTTCTCTTCTTTTCTCAGCTATTTTATGGCCTTGTCAGACATCCGTTTTGCCTTTTTGCATTTCTTTTTCTTGGGGATGATCTTGATCAGTGCCTCCTGTAGAATGTCACGAACCTCAATCCATAGTTTTTCAGACACTCTGTCTTTCACATCTAAACCCTTGAATCTATTTGTCACTTCCACTGTATAATCATAAGGGATTTGATTTAGGTCATACCTGAATGGCCTAGTGGTTTTTCCTACTTTCTTCAATTTAAGTCTGAATATGGCAGCAAGGAGTTAATCATCTGAGTCACAGTCAGCTCCTGGTCTTATTTTTGCTGACTGTGTAGAAATTCTCCATCTTTGACTGCAAAGAATATAATCAATCTGATTTTGGTATCCTTCTGGTGATGTCTAGGTGTAGAGTCTTCTCTTGTGTTGCTGGAAGAGGGTTTTGCTATGACCAGTGTGTTCTCTTGCTAAAACTCTGTTAGCCTTTGAGCTGCTTCATTTTGTACTCCAAGGCCAAATTTGAGTGTTACTCCAGGTATCTCTTGACTTCCTACTTTTACATTCCAGTCCCCTATGATGTAAAGGACATCTTTTTTTTGGTGTTAGATCTAGAAGGTCTTGTAGGTCTTCACAGAACAGTTAAACTTCAGCTTCTTAAGCACTACTGGTCGGGGCATAGAGTTGGACATTACTGAATCCATTTTCATTTTTCATACTCTCATGGTAAACCTTAGAATTAATTTATAATATAAAATATGAACAAAATTGAATCTGATAGATGGTACATAGCACAGGTCCCTTTCTCTTGAAATCTAATAATATTTAGTTTAAACATAGACCAGTACACAATAACACCATGACAAAATCTGGAAGAAAATTAAAGCTCCCACTTTTATTGTTTTAGCATAAGTTGAACTATCTGTAAACAGAGAGATTAAATTTACTGTCCTTTGAAGAACATTAATCTATGTATTTATCATCTATTTCTACAGTAGTGCACTTAATATTTTAAAGTATTTACTCCAACTGGTATTTTGACTCCATATTTAATACTTAAGGAAGTGTTTTTAACTGTTACAACTATGACATTTTGATAATATAAGGCTACTTTTTGTTTGTAAATCAAACAATAACAAAACTATCCCAAAGTTCTGGGGGCTTATACTATTGAGATCTGATTCAGTTTCTGATGGAAGAGATTGCTAGGGAGGTAGGTTTAATCTAATGGGACTACTAAATAAAAATGAAGGATATTTATAAGGAATTTCTCTGAGAAGCAAGACAATCATTTGACTGAATTATTTTAATATTAAGAGCCAGAACTCATTGAGATAATGGTTATCTTTCTACTTAACAGGTAGTTTTTATTCCTTCCTACTGAGTAGCACAGAGGAACAGAAAATGAGGATTATAAAAAGAGACCTCTGGGTAAATAATCCATGGGATTTTCCAGGCAAGAGTACTGGAGTGAGGTGCCATTGCCTTCTCCACCAAATCCACCTGGATTGGGCAAACTAAGTAATAATACATATTTTCAAGCATACAATAATTATTTCCCTAAGAACAAGCCGCCAGCATATGAGTGATTAAATTGTGGTATTGGAAAAATTCCCCTCCCTTACTCTTGTTAACTAACACCCTCAGAAACAAAATTTCCCATGATTTTTCACAGTCCAGGATATTTTGTGTCAGGATAAAACTGGAGTTCCAATTTCATTTTGCTGTGATTATTTTGGGATTGTTTACTTTTGTATATTTGTTTTAATATAAGATTGCTGTATCTTTCTTTATTGGAAAAAGACCTTTTTAGTTAGTTTTGTTTTGTTTTGTGGAGAAGGCAGTCTTTATTAAAGCAATCTGATCTCCCATGTTTCTCATTATTCTGGTCTTTAGCTTTTTAATAGAGCCAGTTGCTTCTTAAGCCTCTAGGTATGTACTGCTCATTGGTTTTATATGCTACTGCTTGATGGGAGCAAAGATATTTCAGGCTTTGGAGACAGACATTCAGGAAGAGTTGAAACTTTCCTTTTTGGATGCTGAAACACATTTAATGGAGACCTATGTCAACATAACTTCAGAAGAACTTGAGATCTTTTTGCAGGTAAGAGATAAAGGGAGAGTCATAAATTTGCCAATTGTGTTTAAGAGAGATGTAGATAGATTTTAAAGAAAGCCTTCCTCTGTGTTTTACTTAAATAGCGCTAGTTTTCTGTCATCTGGAGATAGAGAAAAAAGACGAGAATTTTTAGTAATAAGAGATATAAAGAAAACAGAACAGTATAAGAATGTGAAGGGGTAAGACCAACACAGACAAGAGGGAACATTACAGAGCAGATACCACAAGGCTGTAGGAACTGTATCGGCTACGCCAAGGCCTCTGACTGTGGGGATCACACTAAACCATGGGAAATCCTGAGAGAGATGGGAATACCAGACCACCTGACCTGCTTCTTGAGAAACCTGTATGCAGGTCAAAAGCAACAGTTAGAACTGGACATGGAACAACAGACTGGTTCCAAATAGGAAAAGGAGTACATCAAGGCTGTATACTGTCACTCTACTTATTCAACTTATATGCAGAGTACATCATGCGAAATGCTGGGCTGGAGGAAGCACAAACTGGAATCAAGATTGCCAGGAGAAATATCAATAACCTCAGATATGCAGATGACACCACCCTTATGGCAGGAAGTGAAGAAGAACTAAAGAGCCTCTTGATCAAAGTGAAAGAGGAGAGTGAAAAAGTTGGCTTAAAGCTCAACATTCAGAAAACGAAGATCATGGCATCTGGTCCCATCACTTCATGGCAAATAGATGGGGAAACAGTGGAAACAGTGTCAGACTTTATTTTTCTCAGCTCCAAAATCACTGCAGATGGTGACTGCAGCCATGAAATTAAAGACGCTTACTCCTTGGAAGGAACGTGATGACCAACCTAGACAGCATATTAAAAAACAGAGACATTACTTTGCCAATAAAAGTCCATCTAGTCAAGGCTATGGTTTTTCCAGTGGTCATGTATGGATGTGAGAGTTGGACTATAAAGAAAGCTGAGCACTGAAGAATTGATGCTTTTGAACTGTGGTGTTGGAGAAGACTCTTGAGAGTCCCTTGGATGGCAAGGAGATCCAGCCAGTTCATCCTAAAGGAGATCAGTCCTGGGTGATCATTGGAAGGACTGATGCTGAAGCTGAAACTCCAATACGTTGGCTACCTGATGCGAAGAGCTGACTCATTGGAAAAGACCCTGATGCTGGGAAAGATTGACGGCAGGAGAAGGGGACAAGAGATAATGAGATAGTTGATGGCATCACGGACTCAATGGACATGGGTTTGGGTGGACTCTGGGAGTTGGTGATGGACAGGGAGGCCTGGCATGCTGCAGTTCATGGGTCGCAAAGAGTCGGACATGACTGAGCAATTAAACTGACCGATAGGAACTATATAAGATATGCTGAAATGCCGAAGATCAGGAGAGAAAAACTAGTGTTGGACTAACTCTACCACTGATAACAATTATAAAACAAAACACAAATTACAGAGAGAACAGAAAACAGTGGTGTAAGCAAAGTAGGCAGAACCCAAAAGGACATGGCCATTTAAAGAAAGCACATTAGAGACTTCCCTGGTGGTCCAATGGTTGAGACTTCATCTTCCAGTACAGAAGGTGTGGGTTCCATCCCTGGTTGGGGAGCTAAGCTCCTACATGCCTCATGGCTGACCTACCAGAATATGAACAACAGAAACAATACTGTAACAAATTCAATAGATTTTAAAATGGTCCACATTAAAAAAATCCTTAAAAAAATAAAGCACATGAGCTGAGTTCCACGGTTACGTGTCCTTTCCTCTGTGAGCACTCCCCTATTAACCCAGCATGGGGAGGGGCAACAAGCCCTAGCAGAAAGCTGTAATTTTACAGGGTTGAAGCATCGAGAAGTCAGAGCTCAAGGACGCTTAACAATTGGAATTTGAGGAGAAAATCACAAAGAGGAGATATCTTCAGAGTAAGAAAGCCCCCAAATTCTAAATCTGCTATGAATTCCTCTCAAACCATTGGTCCACTTCTAAATTGTGCATGTTCAGACAAAGACCTCAGAAAAGCAAATGAAAGCAGCATCTGTGATTATAAAGAACCATGCAGAGACTTTAGCAGGGGTCTGATGCTGGAGAGACAGAAATGAGAATTCAAGGCTCAGCAAGTTAAGGGATTCAGTAAATGCCCAGGCCCACTGAGATACCAGAAACAACACACCTTAGAAATAACCCTGAAACTAGAGCAAGCCCTAACAAAGTCTGAAAATAACTCTCAGCAGGGCAAGGGTGACCTGCTGGTATTCTACCTGCCTGCAAAATAAAACCCAGAACCATCTATCAGTCAACATAGCAACATCCAGAGTCTCTACAAACTTTCATGTACAATGGCCAGAATCTAATTAAACATTAGGAAGTATAATTAAATGTAGAAACAACTGACTGGAAACTAAGTGAAACTACTTAGAAATAGACTCATCTATAATTTGATATGAAGTTGTGATCTAAAGACTTTAAAATGTGTGGTTAATAATTTAAGAAAATCAAGGAAAGGATAGAGGATTTCAGGAAATGTCTGGAATTCTTAAAAGAGCGTCTAAACAATATTAGAGAGACGGAAAACAGATCGGTGGTTACCAGAGGCTAGGGACAGAAGGCGGTGGTGATGCATGTGACTGAAAACAGGGAGCACGAGGAAGACCTTTGTGTTTTGTTGACAGAATAGCTCTAAATGTTGACTGTGGTGGCGACTGTATAAGTTATTATGTGCTTTTTAACAGTAGCAGCTTTAATGAGATTTTATACAATTCACTTAAAGTTTACAATTCAATGGTTTTTAGTATATTCAGAGTTGTGCAAGCATTGTTTTATGCTATTTTTTTCCTGTGCTGTCAGAGTTATGCAGATTTTTTTATAGAACACTGAAAGAAAACCAACCTTTCTTCCCTCTTCTCCTATCTTCTTTTCCACTCTCTCCCTCCTCCCTCCTTCCCTTTTGATTTTCTTTTTCCTTTGCCCTCCCCAAACCTGTCCCTTCCTTTCCTCCCTTTCTTCCTTTGATAACTATTATATACATCTGTCTGTCTGCTGCTGCTGCTGCTAAGTCGCTTCGGTCGTGTCTGACTCTGTGCAACGCCATAGATGGCAGCGTCTGTCTACTGATGTTTAATGAATGATGCTGAGTTTGAAGTACCTTTGGGATTTTTGTGAGGAAAGCAGCATTCATCGCCATGCAGACTGCCCCGATTTTTCTTTTGAGCTTTCAGCATGTGTGTGTATATATGTAAATATATATATATTTTTTTTTCATTTTCTTCTTCCTTATTGGTTATTATAAAACATTGAGTATCATATCCTGTGCTATACTGTTTCTTTAGCAATCAATATAACTTTTAAATGTCTTTTAGAAATTCTCCACAAACCAGATTTCTTTGTGCTTCTTGCTTTTAAGTGTTATGTTTCATTACTTTGTTTTGTATAATTTTGTTGCTGTTGTTCAGTCACTCAGTCATGTCCAACTCCTTGTAACCCCATGGACTGCAGCACACCAGTGTATAATTTTAGTGTTATTTTAATGGAATTTTAGGTGAACAGGCAAGAATGCAGAGTCCATTCCACTACTTTAATTCACAGATAGCCCTAATGTGGTCTTTATGCCTTTCTTTGTATGTGTATGTGTGTTAGTCTCTCAGTCATGTCTGACTCTTTGCGACCCCATGGACTCTAGCCCACCAGGCTCCTCTGTCCATGACAATTTTCCAGGCAAAAATACTGGAGTGTATTGCCATTTCCTTCTCCAGGGGATCTTCCCGACATAGGGATTGAACCCAGGTCTCCTGGTTCAAGATTCTTTACCATCTAAGCCACCAGAGAGNCCCCATGGACTCTAGCCCACCAGGCTCCTCTGTCCATGACAATTTTCCAGGCAAAAATACTGGAGTGTATTGCCATTTCCTTCTCCAGGGGATCTTCCCGACATAGGGATTGAACCCAGGTCTCCTGGTTCAAGATTCTTTACCATCTAAGCCACCAGAGAGATATACTGTGTACAAATTATTATGGTGCCTGCCTAAATTTCTGAAATAATCAGAAATCTATACATTCCTTCCTATAGATTCACTCAAGGATGTGGCCATAATTAAAATTTGACAATCTGTCCTCACCTGACAACCATTTGCCATAGTCAATTGCTTTCTCCCTCTTGGTAACTTTCTTCATGTGGCTTCCAAGATCTCACATTCTAATTTTGATTTTCCACCTAATTTTTATTAGTTGTTTCTAGTTGTCTTTGCTGGTTCCTTTGAAGGACTCCTGGGCTCAGTCCTTAGACCTTTCCGGTTTTCTATTTCAACTCATTTCCTTTAAATTCCAATAACTCATAAATTTATATTTTCAGCTTAGGCCTTTCTCAGTTCAGTTCAGTCGCTCAGTCATGTCTGACTCTTTGTGACCCCATGAACCACAGCATGCCAGGCCTCCCTGTCCATTACCATCTCCCGGAGTTCACTCAGACTCACGTCCATTGAGTCAGTGATGCCATCCAGCCATCTCATCTTCGGTCATCCCCTTCTCTTCCTNGCCAAAGCCTTTGACTGTGTGGATCACAGTAAACTGTGGAAAATTTTGAAAGAGATGGGAATACCAGACTACCTAACCTGCCTCTTGAGGCCTTTCTCACAAACTCCATATTATATAACCATTAGCCTATTGGAAATCACTTGCCTATTTGAAATATATACACACACAAGATGGCAGAGTAGAAGGATGTGAGCTCATCATCTCCTGTGAGCACTCCAAATTTACAACATGCTGCTGAACAACCATCAAAAGGAGAATGTTGGATCACACCAAAAAAAGATATCCCACGTCCAAGGGCAAAGGAGAAGGCCCATCAAGATGGTAGGAGGGGCGAAATTTCATTTAGAATCAAACCCCATACCCTCCATAGATGCTCGGAGGGCTCAAACAAAACCTTGTGTGCACCAGGACCCAGAGACCCCACAGAGACTGAGCCAGAACTGCTTTTGAGTGTTTGAGTGTCTCCTGTGGAGGTACAGGTCAGCAGTGGCCTGCCGCAGGGGCTCTGGGCACAGCAGACCTGGGTCACACAGCATGTGCCAAAAGCCCTCCAGGAGGAGGTTGCCATAGACCCCACCATAGTGCCATGGAGCAGATGAACCACAAACTGCAGAACAATTATACCAAATAAATTCTTGCACTGTTAAGAAAGTTCTAGGACCCACAGCAGATTTCCCAACCTGGGGATCTGGCAAAGGGACTGAGAACCACCAGGGAATTTGACTTTGGAGGCCAGGGGGATTTTATTATAGAACATACAGAAGATTGGGGAAACAGACTCTTGGAGGGCACAAACAAAATTTTGTGTGCACCAAGACCCAGGAGAAAGGAGCAGTGACCCCACAAGAGACTGACCCAGACTTGCCTGTGAGTGTCCAGGAGTCTCTGGCAGAGACTTGGCAGTGCATGCATGGGACCTTTTGAATTACGTCACCATTATCTTCATTACCTCCACTGTAGTTTGGTCTCAGGTCAAACAACAGGGAGGGAACACAGCCCTGCCCATCAACAGAAAATTGGGTTAAAGATTTACAGAGTATGGCCTTGCCCATCAAAACAAGACTCAGTCTCCTCCCTCCCCCAACCCCCAAGTCAGTCTCTCCCATCGGAAAGTTTCCATAAGCCTCTTATCCTTATTCCTCAGAGTGCAGACAAAATGAAAAGTACAATCACAGAAAACTGATCACACAGACCACAGCCTTGTCTAACTCAATGAAGCTATGAGCCATGTCATGTAGGGCCACCCAAGATGATCAGGTCATGGTGGAGAGTTCTGACAAAATCTGTTCCACTGGAGAAAGGTATTGCAAACCATTTCAGCATTCTTGCCTTGAGAACACCATGAATAGTATGAAAAGGCAAAAAGATAGGAGACTGAAAGATGAACTCCCCAGGTCAGTAGGTGCCCAATATGCTACTGGAGAACAGTGGAGAAATAACTCCAGAAAGATTGAAGAGATGGAGCCAAAGTGAAAACAGTGCTAAGTTGTGTATGTAATTGGTGATGGAAGTAAAATCGAATGCTTTAAAGAACAATATTGCATGGGAACCTGGACTGTTAGGACCGTGAATCAAGGTAAATTGAAAGTGGTCAAACAGGAGATGGCAAGACTGAACATTGACATTTTAGGAGTCAGTAAACTAAAATGGACTGAAATGGGTGAATCTAATCCAGATGACCATTATACCTACTACTGTGGGATTCTTCTAAGAAACCCTTAGAAGAAATGGAGCAGCCATCATAGTCAACAAAAGAGACTGAAATGCAGTACTTGGATGCAATCTCAAAACCAACAGAATCATATCTGCTTATTTCCAAGGCAAATCATTCAATACCACAGTAATCCAAAACTATGCCCCAAACAGTAATGCTGAAGAAGCTGAAGTTGAACTGTTCTGTGAAGACCTATAAGACCTTCTAGAACTAACACCCCCAAAAGATGTCCTTTTCATCATAGGGGACTGGAATGCAAAAGTAGGAAGTCAAGAAATACCTGGAGTAACAGGTAAATTTGGCCTTGAAGTACAGAATGAAGCAGGGCAAAGGCTAACAGAGTTTTGCCAAGAAAAAACACTGGTCATAGCAAACACCCTCTTCCAACCACACAAGAGAAGACTCTACATATGGATATCACCAGATGGTCAATACCAAAATCAGAAGATGATATTCTTTGCAGTCAAAGATGGAGAAGCTCTATACAATCAACAAAAACAAGACCAGGGGCTGACTGTGACTCAGGTGATGAACTCCTTATTGCCAAATTGCAGAAAGTAGGGAAAACCACTAGACCATTCAAGTATGACCTAAATCAAATCCCTTATGATTATACAGTGGAAGTGACAAATAGATTCAAGGGTTTAGATCTGAAAGACAGAGTTGTCTGAAGAACTATGAATTGAGGTTCATGACATTGCACAGGAGGCATTGATCAAGACCATCCCCAAGAAAAAGAAATGCAAAAGACAAAATGGTTGTCTGAGGAGGTGTTACAAATAGCTGAGAAAAGAAGAGAAGGTAAAGGCAAAGGAGAGAAGGAAAACTATACACAATTGAATGCAGAGTTACAAAGAATAGCAAGGAGATAAGAAAAGCCTTCCTCAGTGATCAATGCAAAGAAATAGAGGAAAGCAATAGAATGGGAAAGATTAGAGATCTCTTCTAGAGATACCAAGGGAATATTTCATGCAAAGATGGGCACAATAAAGGACAGAATGGTATGGACCTAGCAGAGGCTGAGGATATTAAGAAGAGGTAGCAAGAATACACAGAAGAACTATACAAAAAAGATCTTCATGACCCAGATAACCACGATGGTGTGATCACTCATCTAGAGCCAGACATCCTGGAATGCAAAGTCAAGTGGGCCTTAGGAAGCATCACTATGAACAAAGCTAGTGGAGGTGATGGAATTCCAGTTGAGCTATTTCAAATCCTAAAAGATGATGCTGTGAAAGTGCAGCACTCAATATGCCAGCAAATTTGGAAAACTCAGCAGTGGTTCCAGGAATGGAAAAGGTCAATTTTCATTCCAATCCCAAAGAAAGGCAATGCCAAAGAATGTTCAGACTACTTCACAATTGTACTCATCTCACATGCTAACCAAGTAGTGCGCAAAGTTCTCCAAGCCAGGCTTCAACAGAAAGTGAACGATGAACTTCCAGACATTTAAGTTGGATTTAGAAAAGGCAGAGGAACCAGAGATCAAATTGCCAACATTTTTTTGATCATTGAAAAAGCAAAAGAGTTCCAGAAAAACATCTACTTCTTCTTTGTTGACTATGCCAAAGCCTTTGACTGTGTGGATCACAACAAACTGTGCTGAATTCTTCAAGAGATGGGCATACCAGACCATGGTACCTGCCTCCTGAGAAACCTGTATGCAGGTCAAGAAGCAACCATTAGAACTGGACATGGAACAACAGACTGGTTCCAAATAGGAAAAGGAGTATGAAGGCTGTATACTGTCACCCTGCTTATTTAACTTATATACAGAGTACATCATGAGAAACACTGGGCTGGAGGAAGCACAAACTGGAATCAAGATTGCTGGGAGAAATATCAATAACCTCTGATACGCAGATGACACAACCTTGATGGCAGAAAGTGAAGAACTAAAGAGCCTCTTGATCAAAGTGAAAGAGGAGAGTGGAAAAGTTGGTTTAAAACTCAACATTCAGAAAACGAAGATCATGATAGCTGGTCTCATCACTTCATGGCAAATAGAAGGGGAAACAGTGGAAACAGTGTCAGACTTTATTTTTCTGGGCTTCAAATTCACTGTAGATGGTGACTGCAGCCATGAAATTAAAAGACACTTACTCCTTGGAAGGAAAGTTATGACCAACCTAGATAGCATGTTAAAAAGAAGAGACATTACTTTGCCAACCAAGCTCCATCTAGTCAATGCTATGGTTTTTCCAGTAGTTATACATGGATGTGAGAGTTGGATTATAAGGAAACCTGAGCTCTGAAGAATTGATGCTGTTGAACTGTCGTGTTGGAGAAGACTCTTGAGTGTCCCTTGGACTGCAAGGAGATCCAACCAGTCCATCCTAAAAGAAATCAGTCCTTAATATTCATTGGAAGGACTGATGTTGAAGCTGAAACTCCAATACTTTGGCCACCTGATGGGAAGAACTGACTCATTTGAAAAGACCCTGGTGCTGGAAAAGATTGAAGGCAGGAGGAGAGAGGACAACAGAGTATGAAAGGGTTGGATGGCATCACCAACTCAATGGACATGAGTTTGAGCAAGCTCTGGGAATTGATGATTGACAGGGAAGCCTGGCATGCTGCAGTCCATGGGTTGCAAAGAGTTGGACATCACTGAGCCACTGAACTGATTTGAAATCTCCACTTGAACATATAGCAAACTACTTAGATTCATCATTCCCAAAAATGATCACCGTCCTTTTCCTTTCAAAAGAAATATCTGCCACTACCCCTCAACCATCACGTGAGAGCTCTCAGAGTCTACTTTGTCTATGCTCTTTCTAGACTCAGCTTTAGTTTCTCAGAAAATCCTGCTGGCTGGGGCTTCAGAAACATGCTCCCCATCACCATTGTTGTTGCTGGTCTCACTAAGCCAAAATCTGGTTGGATTTTTCTGGAGCATCCTGAGTTCTGCAGTATTCTCCTAATAGATCTCTTGGCTTTCACTTTGCTCTCTACATCCCCTTTTAAATACAGCAGCCAAAGTAATCCTTTTGGTGTCTTCCTGGTATCTAAGTTACTTTCTCTGCTCATTGTCTTCCAGCGATCCTTTCCATTGCATTCAGATGAAAACTAAACTTCTTTGATCCTACAGAATCCAGTGCTCCTCCTTTGCTTCCTCTCTTACTTCCTCCTCTATTATTCTCTCCTCAAAACCTTTCTCTAGCTTGATGTTTCTAGAATATTCCAGGGTCTTACCTTAACGCTTTTATCCTTGATCTGGTTATTTCCTCTGCTGGGAATACTCTTTCCTCCATTACTTTTTTTGGCTAGCTTTCTCACTGCCTTCAAGTCCTTGTTCTATCTTATATTCTTGATGAGATTTTCCCTAACTATACCCCTCCAACACATCCATTCCACTTTGCTCTCCTTATCTCTTATCACTTCTCAACATGTTATAGAATGATTGTGTTTGTCTCCCCCTGCTAGAGTCTAAATTCCACAACGGTAGATTTTTTTTCATACACTGTTTCAAGGGAAAGGTCAGGTCATACATTTCATCAAATTAATGCTTGTCTTTTTTGTTTGAACTTGTAGTTGCTGAGTTTGTGTATAAAACATGGAATAATTCCCGTAAGAAATGGAGCTATTTATTTTAGTTGGGATTTTAGGAATTCTTTTTCATTTGTGACATCCACGTTAAGCACAATAGGTGAGTAAGGTGCTTTATTTTTAGTTTAATTTAGTCTTATTTTTTAAATTTAGGAGGTCAGTAATTAAAATTTTTATCATAGCATGGAACTTTGTCTACATGAGTCATAACCCTTCAACCTGCAAATTCAGAGCCTGCTTTTATTTTTAAGATGATGTTTCATCAGTACACATAGCTTCCTTTTTACTTTCTATCTTTAAATCATTTGTCCCTTCCATAACAAGTTCTGTGTTCCCATTCTCTTTAGAGGGTGGTCTTGGCAATGGCATTTCCACCTAGTCTTCCAACACTACTGGTGAGATAAAACACAAAGCCAAATCCAGCCAGATTTTCCAGGATTTCTGATAAACTATGGTGTCCACAATTTCTCTGGAATTCAGCTATACTGTAGCTAGAGAACTTTGTAACTTAAAAAGAAAACGTTACAAAGTCAGCATAGATTTCTGCTGAAATTTAGACAATTCTAAGATAGTTCAACCAAAAGCCATTAGGATTTACAAAATAATAATAATAATAAGCATAGCTTAAATCAGCCCTGGGATTTCTTTGGAACGAATGATACTAAAGCTGAAGCTCCAGTACTTTGGCCACCTCATGAGAAGAGTTGACTCATTGGAAAAGACTCTGATGCTGGGAAGGATTGGGCGCAGGAGGAGAAGGGGACGACCTAGGATGAGATGGCTGGATGGCATCACGGACTCGATGGACATGAGTCTGAGTGAACTCCGGGAGTTGGTGATGGACAGGGAGGCCTGGCGTGCTGTGATTCATGGGGTCGCAAAGAGTTGGACACGGCTGAGCAACTGAACTGAACTGAAGATAGCTGTAGCCAAAGACCCTCAGGAGATTCCTGGAAATACCACCTTAGACTGCAAAGACCTCGGGCACTGTCATGGAATTTTCCTTCTCATGGGAATAGAGAAGATTAATAAGTGATGACCATTATCCTCAAGTATGGCATACTCAGATCTATTTTCCCTTACTATAAATAGGGTGTGTACTTGCAGTTATGGAGACTAATGCGTGCAATTTCCAGCAAAATTATATTTGTTTTGAAAGTCTTAGTTGCATATTATATTTCAATAAAAGAATTAAGACCTTGCATTTTAGGGGTCCACATGAGGTCAGAGGGACTAGATGTTACCATGACCTCTGGTTTCTTTCCTGAGGGGAAAATCCATACTTCTCACCTTTCTGGTCATTTCCTTAGGAAAAATTCCTGGATGTAAAATGACTGCATAATACGCTTTCTCTTAAAAGCTGTGTGTGCTGCTGGGAGTATCTCTTATAATATGAAAACATCAACAACAAAACATCAAAAGTGCATCAAAAGTAATACTGAGCAGATATTACATGTGTCTCTTATCATCCATCAGGTTATGGGTCAATTGCGCCCAGAACTCCTATGGGCCAGATGTTCTGTGTCTTCTATTCTTTACTGGGGATCCCTCTAACTATCATATTCCTGCAATCTGTGAGTAATGCATTATTACAACCACTTTCAGAATTTGAGAAATATCTTCAGAATATGGAAATGAAAGAGGTAAAGTCTACCAAATGATTTTTTTACATGTGCTTAGGTTCATAACCTTAAGTAGAATAAACACACAACACATTACATTCTTATTAAACACATGCTAAAAGTATATATATATACACACACACACATATATATGTAGTTATACATCTGGTATGTGCTTGCTCTATTTTTTTATGGAATTCCTAGATCAATAAATGGTATTCAGACTAATATAACTATATAGTGTTTTATTTTTCTTCAGAAAAAAGGAGTAATATTCCAAAGAACATTGTAGAATAATATAGTATAAATGCAACTTCACAACCATGATCTTATTTAATTCCCTAAACCACCTTCTGAAGTAAGTATGGTATAAAACCTAACATCTGGGTTTTCTAGAGGAAAGTATCAACTTAAATTTTTCTGATACTAGGTTCTGAGCTCTTTTCTGTCCATAATACATTTGTCAGCACTGCTACAGGCAAGAAATTAATATTATTCTATTTAAATTTTATTTAATGTTAATTTATAAGGGCTTTAATTTATTTATATATGTTATATAAACAAATATGCCTATAATTAAAGGAGGCTGTTTGGAAAACTGTTGGTCAAATTTGTGTTGAGTTGGGGCATATGAAACAAAGAGAGATGACATGGATGGATAGTCCATTCCTGATATTCCAGTTGTCCCAGAAAAAGAGATGCTGAGAGGATAAGGACTGGTCAATCCTTTGCTCTTATTGCCTTGAGGAATTCCTGTGACCCAGGCTGCACTTTAGCAGTGATCCCTAACACCTAACTTACCCAATTTAAAGGGACAACTGAGGCAGCATGCTCTTTTCTCTTCCTCTCAGGACTCACATCCACTGGCTTAAGAGTAATAACTAAAAGGTCAGTTTGTTGCCTAAACAGGCCTGGTCAAAGCCAGCTACCCCAGGCCTTCTTAGCAAAGAGCAGTGCCAGTAAGAGCAGGCCCTGGCTGGTGTTTCTCCCACTAGGCTCAAGGAGTGGAGTCCAAGAAAGAAACCCCTGGAAAATCATTCAACTACCTATCCCAGAGTGGTGGTCATGACTGTTCTTGGACTTGGCCCTTTCCTACCAGTAATTCCTTCTTGGAGGTGAATTCTGGGAGAAATGGACAAAGAGACAAGAGCTTTGAGCATTCCTTGCAGCTGCTGCTGCTAAGTCGCTTCAGTCTTGTCTGACTCTGTGCGACCCCATAGACGGCAGCCCACCAGGACCCCCGTTCCTGGGGTTCTCCAGATAAAAACACTGGAGTGGGTTGTCATTTCCTTCTCCAATGCACGAAAGTGAAAAGTGAAAGTGAAGTCGCTCAGTCATGTCCAACTCCTAGCGGCCCCATTGACTGCAGCCTACCAGGATCCTCCGTCCATGGGATTTTCCAGGCAAGAGTACTGGAGTGGGATGCCATTGAGCATTCCTTAGGGACCAAAAATTTTATGTGGAATAGTTCAACCAGAGAAGTTTCTTTCCCCTTCAAGGAAGAAGATCAGACAACATCTGGAAAGATTTTGCCCATTTTCTTTTTCCTGGAGCCATGTTATCAATCCTTGTAATTTTATCTGAGATGAAGGATTTGGCCATTTCAGAGATTTGAGATTGCTTGAAAATTGTTTTTCCAAACCTACACAGAGCTAAAGTTGGATCCTGTTATATGCTTACAGACATGTCTAAACAAACCCATCAGACAGTTACTCAAATGCACGAAATAATAGATAAAATTATATCAGTGATATAGAATGCTCTGAGTTTATTATCACTGTGCAAAGTTAAACAAAAGGAGCTATTAACATAATTCCACAGAAAATGAAAACTTCAATATCAATCTCCCCCTTTTCTGAAAGCTCTTTAAACGGTTCCAAAATACACATTAAAAGTCAGCTATCTATTTCTTCTACTTTCCTCTAATTCTGCTGTATTCTGCTATGGGTACCTTACACAGGTTAGAGTATCTCCAAAGTTAATAACGAGTGTCTGTTTCCAAATTTTTAGAGAAACAAGACATGCAAAAATTTTACAACATCAGCTTTATATCCTACCAAATTTAGAAAGTACTACAAATCCCACAATTTATAAAATTAGTATAATCATTGCACTAAGCATATAATATGTGCTAAAATTTAAGGAGATATTTACAAGGTGTTCCAGGAATATAATAATAAAAATACACAAAGTTCTTAGCACACGGTCTGTCCAGTATGAGGTACTTTATAAGTAAAAGTTTAAAACATATTATTTCTAATATTGTTTTACTTGTCTGTCTCTCTCCTCTCCCTCCCGAAACTATAACCTCTATGTGTACCAATTGTCTAATTTTTACCTTGTATCTTGAGTATCTCCCATGGTACTAATAGGAAACATTGAAAAAAGGCTTGTTGAATGAATTTTAATTAAACCATAAAAGACATTTAATCAATTAATATGATATACAACTATAAATGGATTATCTGGTTTTTAGATGGGAAAATATTTTCTCTAATAATTTAAGGTGTTAGAATGTCTATTATCAGAATAAAATTATTTTATTTGCTTAAAACACTTAATGTCCTGAGCTTCCATTTGGTGACTGTCCATCCTACACTCTTGCAGAGACATTTTGCCGTAAGGACCCAGAACTAGAGGTGAGAATAAGCAGGTTGCAAAGCAAAAGAACATTTTAGTCTAAGACCTAGGGAGGGCAGGAAGACAGGGATTGTTTTACATTAAAGTCACAAAAAGTGCAATGCATGAAGAGAGAAAACAGAAGAAATAAAAGATTAGCAACAGAGATTCATGAGAGAGATGATGATTCAGTTGATGGAGCTGGGATGTCCTGCTGGATGCAAAGGAAACCTGCAGGCCAGAGTACGTAGAACATGCAGGGTCAGGGAAGGATTTGTAAGAGGAAATGGCAATTGAATCGACTATAGCTCTCTGATTGCTATTAGTTTGATGTTAACATCTCCCTTCCTTCCTTCCTCCCTCTTCTCCCTTCCACCCCTTTCTAATTCTTTCCTTCTTAATTTGTTCTCCCTCTTTTCTTTAGACACAAATTAGAACTTGTGAGGTCCTCTTTTTCTTGGTAACTGGACTTTCCGTTTTCATCCTGCTACCACCACTACTTTTCATGAAAATGGAGGGCTGGACTTACAAGGAAGGATTATATTTTGCTTTCATCTCTTTAAGTACCATTGGCTTTGGTGACTACATAATAGGTAAGTCAATTGATATGAATCTTAGAATTGTATTATCATTCATAGCCACAGAATCAATAATATTTGAAGTAAATGTATAACCAGAAAGATGGCATATATCTTACAGGAGTTAGAGGCCAAAGATGTTTTAAAATTTTCAACCACCTGAAAATCCGCAAAAATGTCCCAAATAATTGCTTTCCTCAAACTTTCTCCTTTGTTTGGGCTACAGAGTACACTAATTAGGGGAAAATGGAACAGAAGAATTCTTACAAAGTATGTTACCACTTACACAAGCATTTAAAGCTCATGTGTGATGGAAACAGTAGGTACAAAGGATGAATTCTATGCAACATGCATTTAGTATATTTTCCAGTATGTAAGTTAATTTTCAAATTGCATACGGAAGAAACAATGACCCTCCCAGACATTAAAAAATCATGTACATACCTAAATTTCAACCGTAAACTATCCAAGAAGTCTTTTGTACAAAGGCTTATTCTATATGGCCTTTTCATGTTTCTAACTTCCTTAAAGGAGCAAAGCAAATCTTCAGGCTATATATTTTGGGAAACTTTTCCACTGTTCTTGGCTCACTTCTGCCCCAAATTAGCATCATCATATTAGGCATCATTCTTATTATTAACATATTTTTTAAACTTAGCCCAAAGAACACAAGTACAGCACCCCATTATACATGTATGTGGGGCTTCCCCAGTGGCTGAGCAGTAAAGAATCTGCCTGGAACACAGGAGTCTCAAGAGATGTGGATTCTAACCCTGGGTTGGGAAGATTCCCTGGAGGAGGGCATGGCTACCCACTCCAGTATTCTTGCCTGGAGAATTCCATGGACAGAGGACCCTGATGGGCTGCAGTTCATGGAGTCACAGAGAGTTAGACATGACTGAGCAACTAACATAAGGAGAGAGATGAATTTAGCAGTCGCGGAGTGAAAAATAACTAATAGTTCAGGAAGAATACTTAGAAATCTTTCAGCTCTAATGTTTACCTTATTTCTGATTAAGTTACCAAAAAGGACATGTATAGACATTTGGGGGTTTTGTACTTTAATCACTAGGTCACAGAAATGAAATAATCTATAGCAGCCACTTTATTTAGAAAGGCAATATTGAAAAAGAACATAGTATGTGTGGTATATATGGTATTGGATCAGAAATAGAAGCAATTATGCTGAAGAATGCATTGTGCTGGCCCTCCTACAATACCAGTATTTTGGAAAAATTTGGAATGGTGGGGAGTGGGAGAATTATTTGGCTGAGTGATCTTTTATGAGGGGTTGGAACATTTGGATCCCAATCCATCCTGCGAACCCACCCTGCCTTTAAAGGAATGAATAATTTCACTTTGTGTCGGTAATTCCCCACCTTCTCTGGCAGGTCTGCCATGCCTATATACAGCCAGCTCAGGTATGGAAGATGCCACATCTCTCTGCTCACTTATGAAAAGTTTATACCTCTCTTGAATTTAGCTAATCAAGGTTTCTTGCAGCCATTGCTTTCTCTGGGACCACTGAAAATGATTTTTTGTTGTTGTTGTTCTCTTTTTCACTATGGAATAGGAAAACTTTTGTATCCTCTCATTACCCAGCTGGGGGGCTTCTCTGGTAGCTCACTGGTAAAGAGTTCACCTGCTAATGCAGGAGATGTGGATTCAATGCCTGGGTCATGAAGATCCCCTGGAGGAGGAAATGGCAACCCACTCCAGTATTCTAGTCTGGGAAACCACATGGACACCTGGCAGGCTACAGTCCATGGGGTCATAAAAGAGTCGGACATGATTTAATGACTAAACAATAATTACCTAGCTGGAATGGGGACATCATAGATGTTTGAGTATAAAGTTGAGGGAGTTTGGTAAGGGACTCCAATTAATGGGCCATTAAACTGTAAAACAAAGTCTTTTCAACATTCATCTTGGTCAGTGAAATTATGCTGTCTTTCATAAAGTTAAGTTTGCTAAATGTATGCCACAGGTTTACATTTTATTCTCTTCCTCATCCTAAAATAATCTTAAGTGCAGTTAAAATGTGTTCTTTTGCTCAATAGCCATACTTTATCATGTGCTCCTTGGCAGTTTTTAATCAAAGGACATATTTTCTTCATTAGCAAAGCCCAGAATGACACTAAAGTTCATAAGATTATTTACATTTTGATATAAAATATTAATTTAAAGGATATTGAGAAAAAATAGCACAGAGATTGGGGCATACTGCCAGTGTTTATTGAGGCTCAACACAGTGTGAGATGCTGGGAAGGACTGAAGGCAGGAGGAAAAGGGGACGACAGAGGCTAAGATGGTTGGATGGCATCACTGACTCAATGGACATGAGTTTGAGTAAACTCTGGGAGTTGGTGATGGACAGGGAGGCCTGGCATGTTGCTGTCCATGGTGTTGCAAAGAGCCAGACATGACTGATAGTGTGAGATGGTTGTTGGGATTATGCATATTCTTTCTTTGTGTTTCTAATTATTTCAAATCGATTTTCACAATAAAAAGTTACAAAATATCTGGCATATTTGTAGCCATAAAGAATAAACCAATGGCAGGGTAGGAATATATATTTGTGGGTGATACAGTAAACAAAATTTGAGTTTCTAAAAGTTTTTTTTATATCTTATGCTTATTTTTAGAAATTTCCTACAGCAAGTAAAAGAAATGATCTGATTAATATACGTGTATCCCAAACTCTTATGCACATCTATATCTGTATTCTAATCCATCCTGTAACATGCTCAGAATTCAGCTTAATATATTTCCACTCTTTTCAAACCATACGTAGAAGTAGAGCATTTTTTTAACCTTCATGTAATAGATATGTCACAAAACACTTATCGTAAATTAAAATGTGTAACTATAATTCCACATTCTGTTGAATACCATATTCATTTCAGAAATTCTACTTTTTAGTTTCCAGCTGGTCTTTAATAATTGGTGGTTAGAATTTAAAAGTTGACTTTTTATGGGTTTACACTACTGTGATATAGTTTACAAGAAGAAGATTGGAAGCAAAAGTTGTGCCCGAATAATTTATAATGTGATTTCCTTTTGCCTTTAGGTGTAAATCCTTCTAAGAATTATTCCAATATTTATGTGGCAATAGTAACACTTTGGTGTACCTTTGGTCTTACTTGGATGGCTCTTTTTTTTGATTTGCTTTCAAAAAATTTGGAAAAAACTAAAATAAAACTTACTTGCAATACGTTATGGCAAAGAGAAAGAAAGTTTTCTGGAAAAAGATCGTATTTCTGGCCTTCTCTGCGAAGATAATCAGAGTATCTCAAACTTTTCTTTTTTAATAGTGGGACAAGGTAATAAAAGAGAATAAACATTTTTTCCAATTAACCTGCCATATGGATCATATTCACAGTGAAGCTTTGTAATTCATATTTTATTTTGAATTGTATTAAATAACTTATTGAAAACACATAATTTTAACTGTTCTCATTGAACCTTTCATTTTCAAAGGCTTTCATTATGCAACATTTGATATATACAAAATGACTTACACTATCACGCAAGTTAAAAAGTATAATAAATTTCCATGAATCCACCATATAACTTGTGAAGTAGAATTAATGACAATACAATTGAAACTACTTGTGTGAATCTCCCCAATACCATCCTCTTGGCTCCTCAGAGGCAACAATGATTTCGACCCATGTTAGTACATAATTACCGAGTTATTTTCTAAAGTAGTTACTCAATTTAGGCTCACATCAGAAATGCATGTGAGTTTTCATTATTCTGTATTTTCACTTAAACTTGATAGTGTCAGATTTTAAATTGTTACCCATATAATGGGTAAAGAATGTGATCTCATTATAGTTTTAATTTGTTTATTCTTGATTACCATAGAGGCTGAGTACTTTATATTTCTGGCTATTGTTGTTTTGTTGTTTTTTTTTTGGTAAATTGCCTCTTCGTGAATTTTGCTCACTTTTTTTTTTTACTGGGTTATTTGACTTCTATTTAGTAATTTGCAAGAGTTATATTATTTTTAGTAAACTCTGAATACTAATCTATTTTTGTTATATTTATTTTAGACATCATATCCACTTTGTTCATCTTTCCACTTTTTATGGCATATTTTGAACAACAGAAGTTCTTAATTAAAATGTAGTTTATCTTTTCTAATACTATTTCCCATTTTGTTTAAGGATATTTTCTGATTAATATATTTAGCCAAATTAATTGAGAGGCTAACCAATGTAAATGACTGCCCTGTAAATGACTGTGAGAAACATGATATAGTCACTGTCTTAATGGAAATTAAACATCAGCTAACATAAAGTGCAGAATAATGAAAGCCTGTTGTGTGCCATTCACTGTGGCGAATGTTTTGAATAACTAAAACATATTGAGAATTTATATGCAAATTCTTTGCATTTCTCATTTTATCTAACCCTGACAAAATCTTAGAAGTGGGTAAATAATAACATTTCACAAATGAAGCAATAATCTATGATAATTTACCCAAGTCACTCAGCAACTAAGATGCTGAACATAGTTCATTTAAGCACTGTAATATCCCAAGTCATTTTTCATATATTGTAAGAAAAACATAAAATAATCCAAATCCAGCATTTACATTTTGAAGACTTGTTAAGTACAGAGCATTGGTTTATATCTTCTGGTGTTCATGCATTATTTATACAGATAAATGAGTACCATAATTAGGATCAAAATACTTTGAGATCAAAGAAGGACAAGCCTAGGTTATAAATGAAGAAAATTGGAATCAGCATCCACAAGAAGGTAGCTGTGATCTGAGTCTGAATCACCTGAATACTCTTGTAGGTGAATCAAGCTGGGATGGTTGGGGTAAAGAGACAGGACTTGACAGTGCCCAGAAAATGGAGGGCTGAAAAGATTCTAGTAGGGCAAGAGATTAGGTTGAGGACACAAGCAGTGTTTGTGTCTACAAAATGGAGCTGTATTGTGGGTGGAAGGAGGATACATTTGGGACTTAAGATAGTAGATGGATAATGCTGAATTGAAAGAGATTAGGAGAGGAGAAACTCTGAAAGTTTTATGATGCTTAGAGTCTGTTAATCACAAGGACAAAGTTTCTTGGTGTTTTCTAATGAATGGATGTAGTTATAATGGGGAACAGGAACTTCATTTACACAGGCTCAAAATGTGTACTCAGGTGTGAAAGTCTTAAAAGATGAGTTACTGCCCAATATTGTGCAAACAATGAGTCACTGTCCAGTATTGTGCCAAGAGAAGAAGTCAAGACCTTAATTTTTCGGTGCAACTACTTGAATGAGGGGTCTGGCCAGAAAAGATCAACTATAGTTTTGGTATTTCTACCCCTTGGGTAAAAGTAGCTTTGGCATAGTGTTATAAGTACTTTAGGTGAAGTCCTTATACACCTGTGAAGATTGGGAGTGGTGGCTGTCTTGTCTAATACACAGATACCAACACAAAGAATCAAGGAAAGTTAAAAAAAAAAAAAAAAAACAGGGAAATATTTCCCAAACAAAATTACAAGATCAATAATCAGAAACTAATGAAATGGGCATATATGACTTATCTGACAGAAAATTCAAGATTGCTATTACAAAGATGTATTCTACTAGATCAGGAGAACAAACTGACAAAGTGAAAACTTCAACAGAAATAGAAATGTAAACAAGTACCAAACAGAAATAATGGAGCTAAATAAAATAATAGAAATGAAAAAATTCACTGGAGTTCAACAACAGATTCAACAATAAGCAGAATTAAGTATTAAAAAACTTGAAGGCCAGTCACTGGAACTTATCCAGTCAAAGAAGCAAAAATAAAAAAAATAATGAAAAATAATGTAGAAAGCTTGAGGAGAATATGGGACATCACCAAACAGATAAATAGACACACTATGGGAGTTCTGGAGGCAGAAGAGAGAGAGAAAAAG
Organism: Neotragus moschatus; assembly: GCA_006410615.1. NCBI lineage: Eukaryota > Metazoa > Chordata > Mammalia > Artiodactyla > Bovidae > Neotragus > Neotragus moschatus. Next base: position 309,530 of record SJYA01001458.1, read on the forward strand.
AGGCAGAAATCTTATTCAAAGAAACAACAGCTGAAGATTTCTTAAACCTGGGAAAGAAATGTACATCCAGATCCATGAAACCCCATAGAATTTGAATATGATGAATCCAAAGAAATCTACACCTAGACATTTAATAATCAAATTGTCAAAAGTCAAAGACAAAAAAGTTTCTTTGTTGCTTTTTTGAGGCAGTTATCTAATAAAAACATCACCACTGACACACATCTTAGAAATATGTGGAGGAAATTTGTGAATGTTGTTTGGAAGGATGGGCAAGAGAGATTCAAGAGCAGGACTGTATATAAAGAAAAGTATATTCCAATTTATCCCATTGTTTTAAATTTAGAAAAAGTCATCCTTAATAGGTATATAATAATTTTTTGTGTGTAATGAGAATGCCTAAGTGTGTGTGTATTAGTTGCTCAGTTGTGTTCAACTCTTTGCGACCCCATGGACTGCAACCCGCCAGGCTCCTCCATCCATGGCATTCTCCAGGCAAGAACACTGGAGTGAACTTCCATTCCCTTCTCCAGGGGATCTTCCTGACCCAGGGATCAAACCCAGGTCTCCTGCATTGCAGGCAGACTCTTTACTGTCTGAGCCACAAGACCTACTCTCAAAGAGAGAATTTTGGAAGCAGCAAGAGAAAAGCAATTTGTCACATACAAGGGAACCTCCGTAAGATCATCAGCAATTTTCTCAGCAGAAACATTACAGAAAGGACTGAGATGATATATTCAAAGTGCTGAAGGAAAAAAAAAAGCTGGAAACCAAGAATATTATATATATCTGGCAAAATTGTCCTTCAAAAGTGAATGAAATAAAGAAAAAAAAATTAATGAGAGATAAAATCTTTCTCAGACCAAAAAAAGCTGAGGGAGTTCATCCCCCCTCGATCTGCTTTAGATCAATAGCAAGTTAAAAACATCCTATTTTTAAAAATGGGGCAAGGACTTGAATAAATATTTCCCTGAAGAAGACATGCAAATTACCAAAATTGCATATGAAAAGATGCTCAAAATCACTAAATGTAAATTAAAAATCCATACCTGTTAGGATGGTTATTATAAAAAATATAATGTTAGCAAAGATATGGAGAAATTGGAACTTTTTTTACACTCTTGGTATGCAAGTGAAATATTGCAGCCTCTGTGCAAAATAAAAAGTTTCCTCAAGAAACTGAAAAGATAAACATATGATTCAGTAATCCCATCTCTGGAGATTTATCCAAAAGAATTGAAATCAGGATCTCAAAGAGATTTTTTACTCCTAAGTTCACTGCAGCATTATTCACAGCAGCTAAGATGTGGAAATAATCTAAATGTCAATGATGGATGGATGTATAAAGAAAATGTGATATGTATAACAGAATATTTTTCAGCCTTAAAAAAAATTCTGCCATATGTGACAATATGAACAAAACTTAATGGCATCGTGCTAAGTGAAATAAGCCAGTTCAGTTCAGTCACTCAGTCATGTCCGACTCTTTGCGACCCCATGAATCACAGCACGCCAGGCCTCCCTGTCCATCACCAACTCCCGGAGTTCAGACTCACGTCCATCGAGTCTGTGATGCCATCCAGCCATCTCATCCTTGGTCGTCTCCTTCTCCTCCTGCCCCCAAACCCTCCCAGCATCAGAGTCTTTTCCAATGAGTCAACACTTCGCATGAGGTGGCCAAAGTACTGGAGTTTCAGCTTCAGCATCATTCCTTCCAAAGAAATCCCAGGGCTGATCTCCTTCAGAATGGACTGGTTGGATCTTCTTGCAGTCCAAGGGACTCTCAAGACTCTTCTCCAACACCACAGTTCCAAAGCATTGATTCTTTGGCGCTCAGCCTTCTTCACAGTCCAACTCTCACATCCATACATGACTACTGGAAAAACCATAGCCTTGACTAGACGGACCTTAGTCGGCAAAGTAATATCTCTGCTTTTGAATATGCTATCTAGGTTGGTCATAACTTTTCCTCCGAGGAGTAAGCGTCTTTTGATTTCATGGCTGCAGTCACCATCTGCAGTGATTTTGGAGCCCCCAAAAATAAAGTCTGACACTGTTTCCACTGTTTCCCTGTCTATTTCCCATGAAGTGAAGGGACTGGATGCCATGATCTTTGTTTTCTGAATATTGAGCCTTAAGCCAACTTTTTCACTCTCCTCTTNACTGTTTTCCCATCTGTTTCCCATGAAGTGATGGGACTGGATGCCATGATCTTCGTTTTCCGAATGTTGAGCCTTAAGCCAACTTTTTCACTCTCGTCTTTCACTTTCATCAAGAGGCTCTTTAGTTCCTCTTCACTTTCTGCCATAAAGGTGGTGTCATCTGCATATCTGAGGTTATTGATATTTCTCCCAGCAATCTTGATTCCAGCTTGTGTTTCTTCCAGTCCAGTGTTTCTCATGATGTATTCTGCATATAAGTTAAATAAGCAGGGTGACAATATACAGCCTTGACGTACTCCTTTCCTGATTTGGAACCAGTCTGCTGTTCCATGTCCAGTTCTAACTGTTGCTTCCTGACCTGCATCTAGGTTTCTCAAGAGGCAGGTCAGGTGGTCTGGTATTCCCATCTCTTTCAGCATTTCCCACAGTTTATTGTGATCCACACAGTCAAGGGCTTTGGCATAGTCAATTAAGCAGAAACAGATGTTTCTCTGGAACTCTCTTGCTTTTTCCATGATCCAGCGGATGTTGGCAATTTGATCTCTGGTTCCTCTGCCTTTTCTAAAGCCAGCTTGAACATCAGGGAGTTTATGGTTCACGTATTGCTGAAGCCTGGCTTGGAGAATTTTGAGCATTACTTTACTAGTATGTGAGATGAGTGCAATTGTGTGGTAGTTTGAGCATTCTTTGGCATTGCCTTTCTTTGGGATTGGAATGAAAACTGACCTTTTCTAATCCTGTGGCCACTGCTGAGTTTTCCTAAGTTGCTGGCATATTGAGTGCAGCACTTTCACAGCATCCTCTTTCAGGATTTGAAATAGCTCCACTGGAATTCCATCACCTCCACTAGCTTTGTTCCTAGTGATGCTTTCTAAGGCCCACTTGACTTCACATTCCAGGATGTCTGGCTCTAGATGAGTGATGAATAGGTTTCTTTGACTATTCTTTATTTAATTAAAAAATCGGCTGTTAAACTTCAAATTAATATTAAATCTCTATGGTTTGTCTGCTGCACCCCTATACCTATCATATGTCTTGGACATAGTAACTCACTAAAGGTTGGGTGAGTTAATTGATTAACTGGCTAATCCATCAACTAATCAAAAGTACAGCTGGGCTGCAGGCTGCAGGATGTGTGTGGCATTAGAACTGTGTTCTAGTCTCGTCTACAGAGTGACTGATAAACAGATGACCCATCCCCACCACAGGAGACATTCAGTAGTGGCCCGCAGAGGGGCCCGTAGGGTCACTGGCTTCTGCATGTAAGGATGCTCTTCCCCCATCTCCACTGCACTCCACCCACAAACACCAGTCAGCACACCCCTCAGAGAGGACATAGTCACCTCCCGTCCAAGAGGACAGGCCCCATCTCAGTGACCACAGGGACCACCATTGTCCTTTGGATTCCAGAAGCAGCAGGCACCTTCATCAGACCTGTGCAGTTAAGAACCAAGCTACATGCAGCAGCAGGAGGCAGGGGCCAGCACCTTAGCTAAAGCCTGAACTCTGAGCAAGTGTAAGAGTTGGCACCAGCCATCCACTGATCTACCCACGAAACGTGCATTGGGTGTCCATGGCATTCCCAGAGTGACTGCAAACACTGGGGACTTGGTGTGAGTAAAGTGAGTAAGATCCCTTGTTTCTGGAACTCACTATAAGTTAGGTGATGTAGGGAGAAGATAGACAGTAGACAGATAATAGATAAAGCTGGACCGAGAGATGATAGATTGATAGTAGAGGGATACAGATTGACAGATGGGTGGAGAGATATTCACTAGGTGGATAATGGATTTGAGAGATGGGAGATGGACTGAAGTGCCAAAGAAGTGATGCTTTTGAACCGTGGTGTTGGAGCAGCCTCTTGAGAGTCCCTTGGACTGCAAGGAGATCTAACCAGTCCATCCTAAAGGAAATCAGTCCTGAATAATCGTTAGAAACACTGATGCTAAAGCTGAAACTCCAGTACTCTGGCCACCTGATGCAAAGAACTGACTCGTTGGAAAAGACCCTGATGTTGGGAAAGACTGAAGGCAGGAGGAGAAAGGGACAACAGAGGATGGGATGGTTGGATGGCATCACCAGCTCAATGGATATGAGTTTGAGTAGGCTCTGGGCATTGGTGATGGACAGGGAGGCCTGGCGTGCTGCAGCCCATGGTGTCACAAAGAGTCGGACACGACTGAGCGACTGAACTGAGATAGATGGATTAAATAGGTAGGTAATCAGATGGAGGTCAATAGGAGAGAGAGTCAGAAGGGGGAAGAAAGAGAAAGGAGGAGGGGTGACCCTAGAAGAGCCTCCCAGACGGAGGGATGGCGGGATGAGTGTGTGCAGAGCTCGGGTGGGGGCACCGTGAAGAGATGGTGTACGTGGGGCTGGGCAGGGAGGCCATGCCAAGGCCCTGGGATTTTTTCCCAGGAAACAGGAAGCCATTGAGAGACTTTAAACAGGACGGCACCTGACCCCACCCACCTCTGTGCTTTGTGAGCCGTCAGCTGGAGAAGCAGCACTTCTTCACAAGCCAGTTCTGCTGGAGACTGTCTTACTAACAAATCAGGCAGACGATTCACTGCTCACCTGGCCGATGAGCCTCCTTTCTACGGTCGGATGCTGCTGGGCATTGTCTGGAAGGATAAACCCTCCTTGGGTGTATGCAAGAGAAGTGCAGACAGACACTTTGGTTTAGTGAACATGAAATTGTAATCACACTGGCAATCCTGGTCAAGATGGATGCCAAACCACGGAGGCCACATGCTCCGGCTGTCAGCCAAGAATGGGGAGGCTCAAGAGGTCAACCCTGTGTGTCCAAGACCAGCCTCACCACGAGCCACAGCACTGCCCTCCCACAGGCCACCAGCTCCAGTGGCCACAGGGCACCTAGAGCCCTGCGCCTTGCTCTGCACCAGGGACGACCCAGGGCCCATGCACCACCTCCCTGCTGCAGGGGGATGGGTGAGCTGGCCCAACCCCCGCCTCACCTCCTGCTTCCTGGGGACCACTTGTGTGAGTGCCTGTCCTCAGAGGGAGAATGGGGTGGGCACCTGGGGAGGCTGCAGGCCGTCAGGCTGGGAATTGGGGCTGATCCTGGGAAAAGCAGAGAGGGAGCTGGGAAAAGGATCTCAAAAAATCAGCAATCCAGTGGGAAGTTGTCAAGCCCAGGTGATGGCAGAACCCCATGCCCCTCAGGAACCAGCCTGACTAACACCCCTGCCCCGTCTGCTCCTCAGCAGGAAGCAGCCTGTGGATAGGGGCGTGGCCAGAAGCACGTGCCCTGACCTCCCCTGGGAGAGATGCCCGCTCCTCGCTGGCAGGGGGATGTGAGCTGAGCACCAGGGAACCGGCCATCCCTCTTAGAACCAGGGTCTCATCCGCTCCAAGACTGTAGCTGACTCTGGAAGGAATCGGCCTCCTGGCATGTCACCGAGACTCTGTCCCCTACCTGCTGAGGTCGCCCATCCAGACCTCACTCCCCCCGAGAGGCTGTCCTTGTCTCCCTGCATCCACGCCTGTTGAGTGTCCTCCGTGTCCACCCGTGACCTTCACACCTGGGTACCGCCCCCTTCAGAGCTGTGTTGATCAGAGCAGGGGCTTCAAGGCCCACTGGCTCCTGTCCACAGCCTGGTCTTCACACCTTGACAAAGTCATCCGACATCCTCAGCCTTGTGTTGCTCCCACCTTGCTGGAGTTTCAGGAGGGCCTAATGAAACAGACGGGGGAAGGGGAGGGAAGAGCAGTCACCCCACCCTCCTCCCTGCTGACCTTCTGACTCCTTCCAGGGCTCCTGGGATGTGACCTCGTCCCCCTCTGCCCACGGAGCAACCTATTCTGAGCCCCCCCCTCTCTGTCTCTCTGTCTTGGGCCAGCACAGCATCTCTCATGTTCGGGGCCCTCATCCTCACCCAGCCTGGAAGTCTTGGCTCAGCCAGGACCTCTGCCTCTTCCTGGGCTCAGCGCAACACCAAGCATCTTGGGTCTGGGATGTCCTCTCATAGACAGCAGTTCTAAATGAGGACCAGTCAGTCCCACTGGAATCCTAGTTCACGTCTTAAAATTCATTAGACATTTACATTATTCATTAGGAAGCTCAATCCAGGTCCCATTGATTCACGTGGTGTCTAGAGACCAGGCAGGCTATGATTACAACCGACATAACTGATGCCAACAGTCTTCTCTGAGACCTACCTGGCCACATCCACTGTTTTCTGGGTTTAGATGTGAATGAGGTGAGAAGAGGCTGTACCTACCGGAGACACTAAACTGAGCTGCGCTAATGCCAAACGAAGAGGCCACAGTGCCGTGCGGACCAGCAGATGGGCTGTCCCTGGATGAAGGAAATCTGAGCCTCTGGTCGGGGAACTCGAGCTCCGGCCTGTCCCTGCACCTGCGTGTGGCTCCTCACGGCCACAACATGCAGACGCCATGGTCCATCATCCAGGTTTAGGTCCAAATGAAAGTGGGGAGCTTTTGTCTGAGTCAAGGGCCCAGGCTGATGGTTCGTATTCCAGAGGCCATCACTCTCAATGAGATCAGCGGAAGGATGTACGCAGGAGGCCCCCACAGGGAGTGGGGCGCCGAGCTCAGCTCCATCGCCTCCCCGCCACCTCTGAGCTCTCTTCCCCCCGATTCACTGATTCCAGGCCTCTCCCTTCTGACCATCTCTTTCCCTTCTTCCTTCCTTTCCGCCCCTCCTCCCCCCCCCCCC
>SJYA01001458.1:316510-329944 GCA_006410615.1 Neotragus moschatus
CCTTCCCGCCCCTCCCCCCCCCCCCCCGCTTCCCCTCCCTCACCAGGCTTCTGGCCAGCCTCCTACCACGTGCCAGCTCAGTGCTAGAAGGGGGGACTCGGGCCAGCACGGGCAGCTGGCCCTCAGGAACCACGTCTTCTCCAAAGATCAGTCTCTCGTTCCTTTCTCACGTGTCCCCTGTGGCTCATTGTCAGCCATCACCCCGGACAGCAGCATCGATTGCTGATAACCAGCTCAGCATTTCGAGCCTCAGCAAAGTCCCAAACGTTATTAATAATCGAGCAGCAGGTTGATTTATATGGCCGCTTGCGAGAAGGCTGGGCAGACAGTCCGTGGCAGCGTGAAGTGGCGCCCACGTGCAGGACGGCGGCTCCCTCGTCCACCTTCTCAGCCCAGCTCTGCGTGGACTCCTGGTCCCAAGAGAACCACAGACAGAGGCCAGGTCCTGTGTGTGCCTGGGGTGCAGTGCTGGGGGGGGTGATCATGAGGTAGCCCGACCCTGCCATCCTTCCCCCCTTGAAGCTGCACGCAGCCCCAGGCTCTGGGCGTCGGGCCCTGAGGATACCCAGTCCCTTCTCGCCAGTGCCATCTGCAGGTGCGGAGCTCCGGCTCCGTGTCACGGCTGACGGGTCATCTCCCCTAATGCATGATGAACACTTCTCCATGGCGTCTCAGGGCTTCCAGTCACAGGCCAGCCATCGTTACACTTCTTAACACTTTAAAATAGTTGGTTAAAGATAACCAGTCCATTCTGACGGAGATCAGCCCTGGCTGTTCTTTGGAAGGAATGATGCTAAAGCTGAAGCTCCAGTACTTTGGCCACCTCATGCGAAGAGTTGACTCATTGGAAAAGTCTCTGATGCTGGGAGGAATTGGGGGCAGGAGGAGAAGGGGACGACCGAGGATGAGATGGCTGGATGGCATCACGGACTCGATGGGCGTGAGTCTGAGTGAACTCCGGGAGTTTGTGATGGACAGGGAGGCCTGGCGTGCTGCGACTCATGGGGTCGCAAAGAGTCGGACGTGACTGAGCGCCTGAACTGAACTGAACTGAAATATAAATAAGGAAATAAAGACTCAAACATATGGTGGTTTATGCTAAATGTATTTTATTGTATGCCAAATAAATGACAGGTATCAATCTTATGTGTCAGAATTTAAGGTCAGTTTCAGAGATTAGGTAGTTATGAGCAATCTTCTCTCCACCCCCCTCCATGGTTCACATTTACAAGCTCCGGTTCTCAGAAGGCAAGTCTGAGCTGGTGGTGCCTCCTGGACACACAGCATCCCTCAGTCTCTCCCCTCCCCCAGCCCTGCTTCCAGGGACCCATTCCCCGCAGTCTCACAGCCTGCCCTGGAGTGCACCTCACCCGTCTGCAAAGCGTCTTGACCTGCAGGAGCAGGGATGGGTCTGGGCCCCAATCTCCCCGTTCGCTGAGATGGCAGAGCCAACAGCAAGGACTTCTCCAAGAAGCATCCACTCTGGGGTTCCCCCACCAACCCCTTCGCTGCGCCTTCCTGCATGAACCAACCACTCTCAGCTTCAGGACCACGAGGCCAGGGAGCCTGAGCTGGGATCCCAGCACACCCCATCCCTTCCCCACCGCCCCCCACCCAGCAGCCTCTCAAGACGTGCCCCCCAGCCTGTGTACCAATGACCACGAACACGCCGTGCCTTGCTGGTCAGCAGAGCCTTCTACGCCATTCGCCAAGCAGTGGCTGTGGGTGGCCTCAAGTGAAGCTGCAACAGAAGCTTCAGGGAGGTCACGCGCACTTCCCGGGAGAGCCGAGCTCTTGTCCAGTCATTTCCAGTCATAGGAAGCGTCGTGTGGCTACGTGTGGAGCATCCGCACCAGGCTGTACCCCCCGAGGACCCACCTGACTCCACACGAGCGTGTGTCCTCGACCTGTGTACACACTTCTTGACACAGTCACCCTTCCCCTCCTCAAGTTGCAGGGGTAGCCGGGCGGATGTGGCTGCAGTGTCCTGCTGCCTCTGCACCGAGGGTAGGTTTGCTGGACTCAAGGAGGAGCTCACCCTGAGCTCTGAAGCCCGCCACACCTGGCCGGGGGTCAGGAGCTGCCAGCTCTCCTCTGACAGCGCCCCAGTCCGTCCACTGCCACCACCAAGACCAGCAGGTCCCTGTCTATCTAGGGCTTCTGCAGAGACCCCCTGACTCACCACCCACATCCCTCCTCTCCCTCCTGCTGGGCGTCCAGGGAGACCACTGATGGCCACGAAGCCCTGCAGCCTGCCCGCTGCCCCAAGGACCAGCCCACTCTTCCCAGGTCGCTCTGGACTCACCAGGGCTGGGCTCCCGCTCTCCCCACAAAGGCGGCCCATCTGCCCTCTTCTTGCCTCTAGCGCCACGCAGCCCCACCCAAAGCGCCCCTCCCCATTGGGTCAGGGGACCTCACACACGCGCTGCCCACTTTGTTTGCCCAGCTCAGTCTTGGGTCACCCTTCAGAGCGGCTTCTGTGGCCGACCCCCAACCCACCACCGCTGCCCAGATCCAGGCTGAGCTTTCAGAAGCGCCATCCGCACACACACCTGCCCTCCTTGCTTGCGCTCACCCGGGGCTGGGGGTAGCCGAGTGCTGACGGGTGCTGGCCTTCCTCCACCTGCTCTGTGGTCCTCGGAGACACAGAGGATGTGCCACGATGGGCGTGACGCGGGCTCCTCCAAGCTCCTCCTCAGAGGCCTGACCGCTTGGCCAGCTCCTGGGCAGGGCGGTGGAACCACAGGTCCACCAAGCCCTGGCCCTGATCTAGTCTGGGAGCCTCCTCCCAACCAGCTGCCAGGGCTGTGTCCTCCCCGCAAGTTGCCATTCCTCCAGCAACCTGCAGATGCTCGTGTCTGGCTGAGCTAACACTCCCGAGTGCACCTGCGTGTCAGGCACCTCTGGATTGGCCCGTCTGATTCCATGACAACCTCAGGACGGGGAGTTATGATCCATCCCGGGATGAGCTCACCATTGCCGTGACGATAAACACCGTCCTCAGACAGCCCTTCACCCCACTCTCCCACCCCTCTCCTCCAGGCCAGCATTCCAGATGCCCCAGCCGACTCCCTGTCCCCACGTGGCCCCCAAGCCGGCCGCCATAACAAACCGCGTGCTCCACACCCACCCGGACTCGCGCCTGCCCGGCCTCTGCTCCCACCCAAACCCTCATCTCAGTAAACAGCACGGAGCTCTTCCGGCCAAGAACCTGGGAGAGGCCGCGATTCCCTGTCAGGATTCCCTGACACGCCTGTGTCCCGCCTCTGGTAGCAGCAGCACCTGAAAGGCAGCCCCATCAGCCGATCCGGCAGCCCTGACAGGCCTCCTCCCAGCACATCAAGCTCTGACGCCCTCGCGGTCACCTGCACAGGGCATCCCGCTCTCTGGCCCTGCCCCCACCTGTGCCTCTATGTCCAGCCTCCGTTGGCCAGAGGGACCCTTTCCAACCATCACACCGGTCATGAGAGCCTCCTCCTCTTAAGACTGTCTCACTTCCCACCTCACTCAGAGCAAAGGCAACAATCCATACCACAGCCCAGAGCACCATGGGTGACCTCCAGCCACTCACACCGACCTCCCAGCTGTAGCAGAGCTCCTGCCCCAGGGCCTTTGCACTTACTGCTCTCTGCCTGGAATGCATTTCACCCAAATAACTGAGGCTGGTCCCTTCATTCCCTCAGACCCTGAAGGATCTGCCCAGCAAGGTCACCCTTGATGGCCATCTGCACCCCTGCCCTCATGGTTTCACTGAGCTCTTGTCCAGGGAGCGAGGGCCCTGGTACATCTGTCTTCTTCCTCCACAGAAGCAGCCCATGAAAGCCGATCTCAAGTGGCTCCGAGCTGCATCCCGCGCTCATGGCAGAGTAGAGACACCATAAACAGTTGTTGAATAAATAAGTGAGTTTCAGTTTTTCAGATGAAGAGAGAGAGAGGAGAGAAAAAGGTGGAGTGATCATCCAAGGTCACACAGTGAGTACCTAAGTCCCTTCAGGCCACCGCAATGAAGTGCCCAACAAAATAAATGATGTTTATTCCTGGCAGTCCAGGGTCAAGGGGTCAGCGGAGGTTACCTGGTGTGGGCTGCCGTCCCTTTCCTGTGTCCTAACGGGTGGGGCTCCAAGAGTTCTCCATAGGGTCTCTCACGGGGCCCCAGGCCCTTCTCCTGACACCACCGCACTGCAGCTAGGATTACAACATGTGACCCTGGGGGCGCATTCAGCCCACGGCTGTGAGCAGTGGAGATGCCAAAAGTCCAGCTGCAGGGCTCACAGCCTAACGGGACCACTCCCTGGCCTTCAGCGTCTTCGCTGTGGCTGACGTCACTTCCTGGGTCACTGTCTGCTTCCTGCCTTCAGGTGGCCTGAGGCAGAACTAAGGAAATAGATCCATCAATAATCAGACAATCACTCTCTGGCAAGCACTATAAATAAAACACGCAGAAGTAACCGATACGGGAGACCTACCTGGTTGTCCAGGTGTCTGAGGGCGGGGAAGTCAGGGCTTTGAGCAGAACGAACCAGCTGCTCATCCAGAAGTGGGGCCAAAAGGAGCTTTGCTCTCATGAGGCTTGCAGGGGCTTGGATGTGTGTTTGCGCACGCACGCATGTGAAAACATACGTGTTTATGCACGTGTGCGCATGTTTGTATGCATGCGCCTATGTACCTGTGTGTGCACACATGTACACGTGTGTGTGGATTTATAAGCATGTGTTTGTGTTACCATGTGTATACGCGTGTGTGCATACATATGCAAGTGTGTGTGTGTGTTGTGGGTGCCATGTGTATATGTGTGGGTGCATACATGCTCACGTGTGTGCATGTATTGTGTGTGCTATGCGTGTATGTATGGGTGCATACATGCTCACATGTGTGCGTGTATTGTGTGTGCACACATGGGTGCGTACATGCTCATGTGTGTGCGTGTATTGTGTGTGCTATGTGTGTATGTGTGGGTGCATACATCCTCACATGTGTGCATGTATTGTGTGTGCACACATGGGTGCGTACATGCTCACGTGTGTGCGTGTATTGTGTGTGCCGTGTGTGTACGCATGGTGCATACATGCTCACGTGTGTGTGTGTATTGTATGTGCCGTGCATGTACATATGGGTGCACACATGCTCACGTGTGTGCGTGTATTGTGTGTGCCGTGCATGTACACATGGGTGCATACATCCTCACATGTATGCATGTATTGTGTGTGCCGTGTGCGTACACATGGTGCATACATGCTCACGTGTGTGTGTGTTGTGTGTGCCGTGCGTGTACATATGGGTGCACACATGCTTACGTGTGTGCGTGCATTGTGTGTGCCGTGTGTGTTCACATGGTGCATACATGCTCACGTGTGTGTGTATTGTGTGTGCTGTGCATGTACATATGGGTGCACACATGCTCACGTGTGTGCATGTATTGTGTGTGCCGTGCATGTAACCATGGGTGCATACATGCTCACACGTGTGTGTGTATTGTGTGTGCCTTGTGTATACGTATGGGTGCACATATGCTCACATGTGTGCGTGTATTGTGTGTGCCGTGTGTATACGTATGGGTGCATACATGCTCATGTGTGTGCTTGTGTTGTGTGTGCCATGTGTATACGCATGGGTGCGTACATGCTCATGTGTGTGCATGCATTTGTGCATGCATTTGTGCATGGCGTGTGTGTGCGTGTGCATGCATACATGTGCACGCTTGTGTGTATGTGTGTGTGTGAGCATTGCGCATCTGCAACGTGTGCACTGGAGCTGAGGAGGTCTTGGAGCACTTGGAAGGACAGAGTCAGACGGACAGACCTGAACCCAACTCTCCTCCTCAGGGCAGCCTTGGGCCAGGGGCTTACCTCCTCCGAGCCACAGTTTCCTTCTTTGCCAAAAATGCGATGATCCTTTGGTCCCGTGGCCATGGGGCCACTTGTGGGACACGTGAGGCAACACACAGGCACACAGTCAGCTGTCCGCTTGTCCTCCTACCCACCTTCATTCCCGCTAACGGACCTAGTTCTGTCCTGTCAGCAGAGTGACCACCAGATACTCACTTCCCAGCCATCCCCCGCCCCCCAAGCTGGGACGGCAGCCTGGCAAAGGTTTGGCCAATGTGATGGACGTGGTAGGCTGGCCAGCTTTTGCTCTCCTCACAAGGGGTGCGCCCTGCTGACACCGCCCTTCCCACCTCCTCCCTCCTGCTGTGAGACACTGAGCCACACTGGCCGCCCCCCTCAGGACTTGGTGGGGAAAGGCAGCCCCACCCCCGGCGCCTCAGAAGCAAGTTATCTGTATCTTGCAGCCAGCTGCACTCCCAGCTGGCTCCAGGCTGATGAAGCAGGCTTCCCGTAGGCCCCCGTGAGCTGCACCCTGCCAGGGGCTTCCCAGGGCCCAAGTCTCGGCCCAGGCCTATGAGCAGTCAGGCCCCGGGTTCCAGGATGTCCCTGGTGGCAGGACACAGAACACACACTCATTTGTCACTGTTGAGGTGGATTCTGATGATTTAAGTCCTGTCCAGCTCTTTGGGACCTCATGGACTGCAGCCCACCAGGCTCCTCTGTCCATGGGACTCTCTAGGCAAGAAAACTGGAGTGAGTTGCCATTTCCTTCTCCGACACAGTGATCAGACCCACATTTCCCTCATTGGGAGGGGCTGTTATTCATCACTGATCCACCAGGGAAGCCCAGGTTCTGATGACAGGGGTGCCCAGTGGCCAGGGGATGGTCAGATGCTGCAGAATGGGGAGCAGGTCTGGGGCGTGTGTCAGCCCTGGACCCTGTGACATGGCTCTCTCTGCACCAAGCTGGGCCGAGTGCAGTCACTGCCATGTTAACCTGGAGACGGGGGATCTCCAGCGAGGGGTCTCCAGCTGGCTCTTCCCAGTGGAAACAGACCAGCCAGACCCCCAGGATGGGGGAGGGTCCCACTTCTATGCTCAACGTGCTCCCCGTGGAAGGGTATAGAAGCCCGGCAACACGGGGAAGGAAAGAGGAACGACCCTCCTCCTGGGCTTCCCAGCATCTTGCCTGGAGTGGGAACCATCGTCAGCTCCTGCCCTGACCCCTGGCCAAGACCTGAGCCTGGGAACAGCCCTGGGGGCTGCAGGCTGGGGCGGGGCCCCCGCAAGCTGGGCCAGGATGTGCCTGCACAGCACAGGCCAAGGGGAAGGGCCGCAGGGGGGCCCTGCCCCTGCCCCGACTCTCACTGGGGGTGGGCGCTCTGGCTTCCCGAGGACGCACGATCACATTTTCCCAGGAAATTCTGTAAGGGGCTTGGGAACGTGCGGTGATTTCTTTTCTGAAACTGCCCAGAGACCTAATTATAGGACCCAGAGCAGCTGGGCTCAGTTCCCTTAGATGTTAGGAAAGAGCTAAATGAACGTCAGATTTCTTCTTCTAAAAAGAAACAGAAAACTTTACCAGAAAGCGGTGGGTGGGTGAAAAGGAAAAACTTTAAAAAAAGGCAGAGGAAATGAAGCAAAGGTGAAGTCAGGGGCGTCGGGCAAATGGCCTGCCAGAGAAAAATCCAGAAAAGGCAGCTGGCGGGGGAGAGAGGAACTCACCCTCATATGGTCATGGGGTCGGCAGGGAACCATATTCTAGAACGTCGCCTCACGTCCTGAGTCCCGAGGTCCCTGGCTCATTCCGTGGCTCCCTGACCAGGAGACCCCTGGGGCAGAAGGCCTTCTGGCTTGCTCCTCCACGCCCCCATCCAGCTGACCTTTCCAGATCTTTCTTTACTGGCTCCTTCTCCCTGGGGCACTGCAGGTCTGCCACGGCCAGAGACCCCATCTTTACCTCCCCTCCTCACCCAGCCTGGAGCTTAGACAGCAGCGCCTGGGGCGGATTCATGTTGATGTACGGCAAAACCATTACAGTATTGTACAGTAATTAGCCTCCAATTAAAATAAATTAAAAAAAAAATAAAATAAAAGAAAGTGGTACCACCACCAGCTTCTCCCCTGAGCTCCAGACCCATGCATCGATCACTGGGACGGATGTCCAGGGGCATGGCTTGAGCCAACCCTTCCCTCCAGTGTGGATGTGGAGACACTGGTTTCCAGGGCAACCGTGTTATGGAGTTTGAATATCCTTCCACTGAGCCATCAGATGGTCTACTGGACCCCCAGCTCACCCCTCCATCACACACCCTCCATCTCCTTTAAAGTCCCCTTTGCACCCACCACCTTGGTGAGGATGCCACCATCCTCCAACCCCCAGTCCTGACGCCAGGCCTCTCTCTCCTTGTCTGTCCCCTGTCCTGCTGCTCATTCACTTTGAACTTGCGTCTAAGCTGGGCTCCCGCAGAGGAAAAGGCAGATGGGAGTCCTGCCCCTGCTGACAGCCCTGGGACCCTCTCCCACAGCTCTCCGCACCTCTCCCCTCCTCTCTGCACCCACTGCCCCAAGCTGGAGGCCCCCCAATCTCTCGTCTCTCTCTGAGCTGTCACCCAAGCCCAGGCCCAGCATCTCCCGGGCAGTGCTATTTCCCCAGGATGTCCAGGCCTGCCTGAGAGCAGACATGAGTCCTCAGAGCCGGGCCCTGGGGGGCAGAGATGGGGGAACTGGCAGGTATGGAGCCCACAGATACGTGGCGATCCCACAGATGTCCATGAAGTGCCATGGGCCAGCGAGACCGCAGGACTCACTAGGCAGCAAAGAAAGTCATGACAGGACATTAGCTGCCACTTGGCCAGGTCAGACCATCGACTCGAATCACTCAGAAGGATGTCTGGGGCCTGACTTGTGCTGACCCTTTCCTCCAACGTGCTTACGGGAGCCTCTGGTTGCCAGGGCAACTGTATCTGTGTGTCCTTCTGCTGTACCAGTTCGTCCCCCTAGATGCTCCCAGGGCCCGAGAGAGGACACAACTGAGGGCATCGCTCAGCCCCGGGGAGCTGTGTCAGAAGCGGGTATAGTCAGGAAGGAGGCCAAACCCACTGACTCAGCTGCCTGCCACAAGCCCTCCTGAGGTCAGGACCATTGAGCACCCTTGACATTTAGAGGGGCTGAACCACTGCAGAGACATCACATTTTGATCCTTGAGAGCTGTAAGATTCTTCCTTAATTCTTCAGTTTGCAATAACTCAGAAAATCTTCCTTATCGGGTTTCTGAACTTATTCTATTGGGGGTGTTTGATGTTCTTAGAGAGAAAGTGAAGTTGTTTAGTTTGTGCACGCATGTTAAGTCACTTCAGCTGTGTCTGACTGTGTGCGATCCCACGGACTGTAGCCCACCAGGCTCCTCTGTCCATGGGATTCTCCAGGCAAGAATACTGGAGTGGGTGGCCACAACCTCCTCCAGGTCATTTAGTTTAGAAATGCAGTTTTAGTTATACGGGGAATTTAACGAAGTCTGTAAGGAAAACGAAGAATTTGATTTAATTTAAATTAATAACAATAGTTAACTTCAGCACAATTGCATTTAATGTAACATTTACTGGATTTCTAAGAAGGATAATATGATTTTGGAAAGAGATTTCTAGGTGTGTACCTTCAAGGATTTAGAGTTGGAGCAATTGTGAAAAGACTCTTCTCTGGAGCCTGGAGCATCCTGCTGGGACCACAGCGTGGGCACCGTGGGCGCAGCAGGACAACCCCACCCTGGTCACTGAGAGGTCCCCCTCCCCGATGCCCACAGTGAGGCCCGTGATCCTGGCTCTTCAGGCAAAGCTGAGTGTGTCTTCCCGTATCCACGTGAGGGCCACCTCTTGGGGACAGGCCCTTCCCCTGGACCGGTCACACCTGGCGTGTACGGCATCGTCATCAGTAAGACAGCCTGCCTCCAGGGGTGGGAAGTCTCGAGGCAAAAGGAACCTTCGAGGAGCTGGATGTCCCTGCCCTCAGATGCCCTTGGCCACGGGGCCCGAGATGAGGAACAAGCCTTTACGGTCTCCCCAGCTCCAGAAGGATCTCCCAGCCACGCAGGGATGCCAGGGGTCATTGTGGATGCTGACTGGCACCCTCTGGGTGGGGTGCAGAGCAGTATCCTGGGGGTCAGTAGAGACATGTCCTCATTATTCCCCTCTGACCTTGGTGATGGAATCGCAGGTTGGGTTCCCTGGTCCTCAGCGAGGAGTGAGCAAGGCTGAGCCAGGAAACATATCCCAGACCCTGAGCAGGCAAGCAAGAGCCCAGGGCCCTCCACAGCGGGGTCTGCATGGACCTCGATCTAGCCCTTCCAGAGAATGGAGAGCACCCTCTGTCCCCTGCAGCTGGGGGAGCTCTGTCCAGTAATGAGGTACGGGCCACCCATGGAAAGCTCCAGAAGCCAAGGGGCTGTGGAGGAGGTCCCGGAGGGAGCTTTGCTTATATCCCAGACCACCTAAACCCCAGACTCAGAGCCAGACCACTTCTCCCAGTGCCGGTCCTGGATTGGGGACATGGGGAAGCAGGCTGGTGAGCGGCCAGCGTCCTGTGAGTGAGGCTCCTCACCAGCCAGCACCCTCTCAGGGTCTGTGCTGACCACAGCACGCCCCCTAGGGCAAGGTCGCACCCAGTGATACCAGCGACGTGCCCACACTGCCAGCTGACCAGTGGCCCCTGGGGACCTCAGCTCACCCTCACACGCCCGGGGTGCCGCCAGCTTGTGCCACCCTCCAGGCTCTTGCTGCCAGCCCCGGACCCCATTCAGCAGGGCCCATCCTTCCTGGACTCTTCTCTTCCAACATGGTCAGCCCCCTGAGGGGCAGGCCTCGTCCTCAGTGACAGAGCCCCCCATGAGCCTGCAGGCAGAGGGGCGCCCCCGCCCAACGTGAGCATCGAGGCTCCAGGGAGAGACCAGGGGTCAGGAGGAGCCAGGAACAGACCCCAGAGCTTCCTTGGTGTCTGGGCTCCCCGTTTGGGCTTGATCAAGACCACCCAGAGGAGGGCTGCATCAGCAAGCTCTCTGGGGTCCTGGAACGCTACACCTGTGGATTCCAGGGCCTCCCCGCCCCCCAGCACCACTGTCAGCCGGGCAGGCCCTGCCCCCTCACTGCACAACACACTCAGTTTGCACTGATTGTGTGTCTTCATGGAAAGGCCCCTTTCTCACCACCCGCAAGCATGTGTTCAGTTGCTCCACCGTGTCTGCGACCTCATGATCGGAGCCCTCCAGCTNAGCACCACTGTCAGCCGGGCAGGCCCTGCCCCCTCACTGCACAACACACTCAGTTTGCACTGATTGTGTGTCTTCATGGAAAGGCCCCTTTCTCACCACCCGCAAGCATGTGTTCAGTTGCTCCACCGTGTCTGCGACCTCATGATCGGAGCCCTCCAGCTCCTCTGTCCATGGGATTTCCCAGGCAAGAGTACTGGAGTGGGTAGCCATTCCCTTCTCCAGAAGATCTTCCCGACCCAGGGATCGAATTGGATGTCTGATGCATTGACAGGTGGATTCTTTACCACTGCGCCACCTGGGAAACCTACAAGGTACAAAAAGACCAAGATCCCAACTTCCACTTCTAAGGAGCTGGGAGAAAAAGCAAGGCACTGCGGTGCCCCTCGCACACAACACCGCCAAAGGGGTAGGCAGACCACCTAAGCCACCGCTCCAGACTGCCCCCGGGACCCACCCTCACCCCCACCCCCACCCCATGCAAAAAACAGGCTCCACCCACCTCGGAGAGCGGCCAAGAGAACCTGCTACCGCCTTGCCTGATCTCACGCCTCCTGCTATAGCAGGAGCCCCAGTAGAGCCTTGTCTGAATTGCTTGCCTGGCCTCTGATCAGTTTATATTGACTGGGGAAAGCCCAGCACCCTGGCCAGTGTCACCGCCAGCAGGGAGACCCAGACCTGACCCATACGTGGTGCCAACAAGCCTGCCTCAGAGTTGACATTTCACTTTTTTCAGAGACAGAGAATAGCAGAGAAAGCCCTCTGCTGAAAACACACCTCGCTTTGGGGCTCATCTTGGCCGATGTTTTATAGCAATGTTACTTTCATGGTGTGTTCAGTCCACAAAAGTCCAGGACATATACACTTAACGATATGTGTGCTTTACTGTGTTAAATTAGATTTCAATAGAAGATTTTTTTTAAAAAACTGTATTTCAAGGCAATTTTCCCCAGAAAGGCCTTCCTCCCAACTGCTTTGGAGTTATCCCATTCCTTCCTCAAGGTTTCTGGCAGTTAGAGCCTCAGTCCCCATTTAAGTCAGAAATACAATATTTAAAGCATAATTTTCCTTTAAAATGATTTATAAATAATGGAGTGCTGGGCAACCATTACAGAGAAGATGACGTCCCTTTATGAACTGATGTAAATAAGTCTTCAAAGTGCACTGTTAGGGCACAGAGTCGGGTATATAGGAAGGCATATTTGCACAATTAAAATTGAGGAAATAATATACACACTCTAGATTGTGTGTGCGCGGAGGCACCCAGGACAACAGAAGAAGCCGAGGACCCTGGGGGACTGAGAAAGGCACTCTTCTGCGCAGGTGAGGACAGGGCTGAGTGAAAGCTGCTTCCTTTTATATCTTTTGAGTTCTGTTCCAGGTGAATTGTTATGTATTAAAAACTAGTTTGAAGGACTACCCCGGCAGTCCAATGCTTAAGACTTCAACTTCTAACGCAGGGAGTACGGGTTCGATCCCTGGTCAAGGAGGTAATATCCCACATGCCTTGAGGCCAAAACATTCAAACGTAAAACAAAAGCAGTGCTGTGACAAATCCAGTAAGGACTTTAAAGGTGGTCCACATCAAAACAGCTTTTAAAACATTAATCTGATTTTTAAAGCGTAAGCCTTGTAAAATGGAGGCCATGTTTCTATCACCACCTATTCTCAGATCTGCTTCATTTTCCCTGGGCTCCTCATACCGAAAATGAAGAGTTCAGAATGCTTCCTAGAAATTTCCTTTATCGTAACCTTGACGCATCAGGGCTTGCTCTTCAACAGCTGAAGGAAAAAGGTGGCACGGTTCCTGAATTAAAACTTTGCAGGAACGCACTTGCTCTAAGCACAATCTGATCAACATTCCCCAAATGACACACAATCAAAGCTTCTTTTTTCCATTAAAAGAAGAGGCATACTTAAGCTGTGAAAAACAGTATGACAATGTCTTAAAAAAATAAACATAAAACTTCCATATGAGCCATTTCTGGGTATGCATCCAAACGAGCTGAAACACAGCTTCAATCAGATATTTGCACATCAGTGTTCAGAGCGGCGTTATTCACAGCTAAAATGTGGAAACAGCCAAGTGTCCATTGACAGCTGTGTGGATAACAAGATGTGGTTCATCATAAAGTGAAAATTATTCAGCCTTGAAAAGGAAGGAAATTCTGACATACGTTATAATTGGGATACACTTTATAGACATCATGCTAAGTGAACAGTTCAGTTCAGTCGCTCAGACACGTCTGACTCTTTGCGACCCCATGGACCGCAGCACGCCAGGCCTCCCTGTCCATCACCAGCTCCTGGAGTTTACCCAAACTCATGTCCATAGAGTCAGTGATGCCA
>SJYA01001459.1:0-21299 GCA_006410615.1 Neotragus moschatus
TTCATGGGGTTCTCAAGGCAAGAATACTGAAGTGGTTTGCCATTCCCTTCACCAGCGGACCACATTCTGTCAGCATTCCTAAATGCAGGTAGGATCTCATTTTCCAAGTTTACCAAATAAGAAGGTTTCAGACTTCTCTCCTCTCAAGACCTATCTACAAAAATCTCCTCCTGTGAGATCTCTTCCATTGCCAACTATGGAGATTAGCCCTTGAATTTAAGGTATCTGCATGCTTACTAATGAAGATCCTCCCTTTTTTCCAGTAAGTCATCCAAAGCTGGTAAGAGTGGTCAGACAGTGCCTTCTTTTTGAAGACTTTATGAGACTGAAATTGCAGATGAGCTGGGTACATGATCGAACAAGTGTGTTAAAGAGTGCCCATGGATGCACCTGATAAAACTTGTATTTCACATATTAAATAATCTTTCCAGCTAACCTCTAGCTCAGTCTGCCCCCTTCCCTCAGTGTGTATTGTGCTCCTCCAATACATCAGAATCCCTTCTTCCCTCTTCTGTTCTCACCTCCCTGGTATTTTTAGAGATGCACAGAAAGTACAGCATTTAACTGGGATGAGACCAAGCTACCTCTAGGAAAATTCTACCAGCCCCTTACCTCCCTTTTCCCCCCTCCTTTTTCCCTTCTAGACCAAAGCCCTCCCCATCCCTTGGAGCCCAGTGAAAGTTATGCTGCCTCTGGCTGCTCTCTGAGCCTCCTGCCCATTGTATTAAAATGCCATTCTTTCTATACTCCTCACCACTGAAAACTCCAGATTGCATCCCCGGAATCTTAGATAGATTGTAGAAGAAAAGGATTTTAATTATATTGACCCACATCCTTCATTTATCATTCAGCTTGCATTTCTAGGGCTATCTCATGATTGAGATCTCATTCAACCTGCATTTATTTCACATATGTCAAATATTGAATGGTTTAGTGACACAGGAAGATGAGTGTAAGTGATATTTGCAAGCTACCTAAGAAGATATATGGAGTTATCCAATTTCCAAGTGTTGCCAACTCAAATGATTTTAAGTTGGTAAAATGTTAAACTGTGTTGTATGTAAGTTATAGAAAAAGGAGAGACAAGCTAATGGTGAAAAAGAGAAATTTACCTAAATCTTACCCTTTAGGCTACTCTCATTGGGAGGATGGAGGAAAAGTGTTGATAAACCAATTTCCTTCCCCAACAGAGGAATCAGTTTCATAAAAAATCTGCCTGCCAATGCAGGAGACGCGAGAAACACAGGTTCGATCCCTGTGTTGAGAAGATCCCCTGGAGTAAGAAATGGTAACCTGCTCCAGTATTCTTGCCTAGAGAATCCCAAGGACAGAGAAGCCTGGCAAGCTACAGTGCATGGGGTCGCAAAGAGTCGGACACGACTGACTGAGCACAGCATAGCACACAAAATTCCCCTTAAGCCAATAGCCATTTTGCTACTTTAACTGAGAGACAGCCCTAGAGTCAATGATGGGAGTAAGATGGCCTAGATAGCTGATTTAGAGGAAATCTTCGTACCACAGTAACTGGATCATTCTCATTGTCCTCAGCAGGACCTAGACAGTGCCTCGTGTATAAAATCAATCAGTGGCGAATTGGTTCTCTACTGGAGGGATTGGTTAGGTGTAATTGACTCTTCTATAGTCTGATTCCCGCAGTGCAGTCCATCAGAGTCTCAAGTGCAATGCTTTCACCCCTCAGCTGAAAGGAGACACTTTTCATTACAGGAGGGTGTGTACCACTCTACCGTGTAGCGTATTAGGTCCTGTCCTGGACCAGCTACCAATCACTGGGAGAAAAAGCATCACCTCTAATCAAAATGCATACAAACCACAGCACCTGGGGCTCTTGATTATGGCTCCAGAGTAAGTTCAGCACCTCCTCAGGTCCCCTTTCTTTTTATTCTGCAGCCCCCTCATATATCCAAGTTGGTACTGTAAAAAGAAAAAAATTAGTCATTTCCACAAATACATTTCCACTGATGTGGAAGTTACTTGCAATTCAGTCATGACTATGAATATGATGCATTTTCCATAAGTTATATTTGATTACAACACTAAGCCCCTTTCACATTTTCTGTCTCACGATGTATTGATTATCTATCACTATTTTTTATTTCAAGGTGATATTGGCTTATGCCCAATTAAGAATGTAATATCTCCTCTTTTAGAGAATAATCTATAGAGCAGCAGTAGTAACATTCCAAAATGGTCAGAAAAGAAGTGCTTTTTCAAGATCAAAATAGAAAAAAGAAAAGGTGTGCTGATTATGTTTCTGTTTAAATGTTCATATTAGCCCTTGCCACTATCTGTCAACAAACTGACTATCTGAAAAATCTGAACAAAGAAGCTAAGAAAATGCAATTGTGATGATGCTAAATATAGCTATCTTTGTATTTTAGACAATACCATTTAGATCACATTCATGTGTATTTTCATTTACTCATGAGCTGTCAGATTCTACTAAAGTAGCAGTGAGCTATTCGATCAGCTGAAAACAAGAATTTACATATCATATTAAGCAAAATAAGGTATTGACCTTTCTGTTGCTATTTATAATGACCTCCTTGTACTTTAACAGAAAAAAATGTCTTTAGTCAAAGTAAAAAGTTCACAAGTTATTTTGGTAATCTTGGAGAGGAAATGTTATCCTAAGATATGATAAAAGAAATATTCTGATTGTGGGTTTTGACTCTGAATTTTGATCACATGGCATCACCTGAGTAACAGGCTGTCAAACGCGAGAAGAGAAGCAATTGGAGTAATTTCTGACACTTCAATAATCTCGAGTAATGGGAATACCCACATGATTGCAACAGAACCCCCAAATCATCAAGGCCAGATATGAGGTTTCTAGCTTCTTTTTCCTTTGCAGCATCTTGATAACAAACATTCTGAACTTCAGAATCTGAACCCTTCATTCACCATCTAAACAAACGAAACCATTTACTGTGAAACCTAGGAAAGTCCAAACACTCACTTTGCATTGGGTCTTCCATCTAAATATACTCTCTTTTAACAGTGTGCTTTTGTAAGTGTGGATTAAGCATCTATAAATTAGTGTAATATAATATCAAAATTTTACTACCAAAATAGAAAATGAATTAAGGTTTAAAATCTACTACTGCTAGGAATAAATAGACTCTAAAAAATATTTTTAAAGATCCTCCCATCCCTCCTTTTCAAAGCTCTCTAACCAGTAATAACTATTACAACACAAAATAGCTCAAGAGGAAATTTTGAGATAGGTGGCATATCAACTACAGAAATAATAAGGCTAGGTAAACTATGCCATGTACACTCTAGAACAATCAATCAATCAGCAAACGGCTGAGTATCTGTGAATAAAATACTGATCTCAGTGCCGTGAGGCCATTCAATATTAAATGCTGGAAAAAAAATTTAATCAGTCAATCTAAGAAAGAAATGGAAATTTTTACTTGAGTCAGATTGAGGATTATAACCCAGGAACAGCCTCTCAGAACACTCTGAGAATTGTTCCACTCATTAGAGATCAAAGCACAGTTATATAAGGTTTTAAGACCGAGGGCTGTACTTTAAATGACGTATTATTGACAATTTCACAATCCAGATCCATGCAAGCAAAGCAAGTAATGAGTCATGGAGCATCATGATCCCTCACATGATAAAGAAGGAAGGTTATAGCCTAAGGAGTTGTCTGGTTGGTGCTGGAAGAATGTTGCTTTTCATAGTTGAGCAGGTGTTTCTGCCGATGGCGAGGTTTGTTCCATGCATAAAGCAAATACATAATGCACAGTGGAGGGCAGCGAAGAAGCCAAAGGGCAGAGAAAATATTTTTTGTTTAAATTTCTTTTGACTTGCCTTAGAATATGAATTTTTATTTCATCAATACAATTCATAGCTGAATTAATCCCTCCAAGGCCTTTAAATTCTCTATTGGTGATAAGAGATTCAATTTATAAAATAAATTCAGAAAACAGAGAAGCTGTATTGATGTTTGTTTAGTTTCATCAGACCTGGATATCTCACCTAATCAATACGGGTAATAATGCTTATTCCAGGGATCATTGAGAGAATTTTGTCAGATAAATGTCTCTAAAATGCCCAGGGCAGTACTTTCACTTAATCGACTTGCGTTAAATGACAATAGTGGTGACCACTGCTGCTGTCCCTGTTCCAGCTGCTGCTGACGTTAATGAAGAGACCATGCTGGAGAGGGCAGTCAGGAAACTTCTTCTTTATACACAATTAGATTTAAAGGGCAGGTTACATTTGAATTCCAAATAAATGGGAAGATTCACATGTCCTAAGGTCCTTTGTGAAAAGACAGTGAGGGCTGAGAACCCAGGAAATACCAACTGTGACCTCCTTCTAGGTTTGCCCTTCAGAGAAAGCACATGGTTTGGGGAGATTGATCAGGGATTCAGGTTCAGGTTGAATCCTGTTGAATTCTTGCATGTTGAATCCTGCCTGTTGAATCTCTTCACAACCGCAGAGTTCTTCATGTTATCTCAGAAATTGAAAGGCCTGAAAGAGGAAAAATGAGACAGATCGTTTCCTAATGAACACCTCTCAGAAGTTGACACTTCCACATTGTTCTGGAGTTAAGCCCAATACAATACTAGTGTGAGGAATGGATGGAGAAGCAGTCTGAGCCTCTTTCCCAGTCTCTCCCTTTTTTTCTGGTTTTCCATTTCCTTGTTTCACTAGGAAATATCTCTCCTCCCTGTACTCCCATCCCCAGATTTTTGAACTCAAAACTGACTTCTCTTTATCCTGGTCCTGAGTATTGGATGCCCCAGAAAGAATATTTTGAGGTGTGGCTTTCAACTATACAAGGGAGGAATAAAACTGTTTCCTCCACACTCTTAGGTTCACTGTCTAGGGCCCTGCAAATTAGATAACATATGAAAAATTAATAAAAGGGAGACCAATTTTTTTTATATTAGTTTTTACATGATGTAGGGGTCTTCCTAGAAAAGAAGTGAAAACCCAAAGTGGATAGAGTTGAGAGCTTATATGTTAATACCTTTTTTAACAAAGAGGGGATTTTAGGTTTCAAGGGATTTCACCATGGAAAAATAAATATATGGGGGAAATGAATGGAAGATGAAGGCTTATGAAACCATGGGTAATCATTAGTCAAATCCATTTCACCTGTCTTTATTAATCAAGGTCATTTTAACTTTTGCTACAAAAGACTTCCATGTCCTCCAAGAGGCATATGACATAAACAAGGAAGATGTTTGTCTGAGTTCTTATCTAGGAACTTGATGTGAGCTGTGTTTAGTCCAGGCTGAGCTGGTTAGTACTACAAAAGACTACAGAACCTCCAACCAGGCATGCAAAAGTGTCTGCTTGGTGCCCTTTTGATATCAGAGGGCACTAAGTGCTCTATTTTTGAATGTGCTAATGCTTGCAGCTTAGTTATGCCTGCGTGGAAGGACAGTTACCACCTGTTTTTCCAATCACTATTCCCCACACTCCCCATGTGCTCCTGAGGCCTCAGACCATCCTGCTTCTTTTTTCTTTATCCCATAAATACCTGGAACCCCTGGTCTTCAGAGAGGTAGATCTGAGACTTGTTTTCCCATCTCCTCTCTTGGCCGCTTTGTGAATAAAACTTTTCTTCGCTGCAGGCCTTGGCAACTCAACATCCTGGCTTGCTGTGCAACAGGCAAAGTGAATCTTGTTTGGTAACACTATGAGCAAAGAGTATTTGTGTAGGTTCATCTTGGTGCCAACTTTCCCTCTTCTTCATAGCCATAAAACTTCCCTGGGAGAGGGGATATATGGTAGTTCTTATTTCTCAGGAGTTTCTACTTTTAGTCAGTAAGGGAAGTTCCAGGAAGGCTTATTTCTGCATCTGTTGAATCTCAAATGTCTTTAGCTCAAAGTAACACATGCCAAAGTGGTTTCTTTGGGGGTGGTGTATTCTGACCCTCTTCAAATTACAACGTGTGGACAGGACAGTATTAAAACTTTCAAACTTAACTGCCTGATTTTGGCTCACCCAGTTCCTACTCCATGTCCCACATGAAGAGAGCAGTAAGATTGTCACAAAAGCAATACTTTTACTGTTGAGTGGCTATTTTAAGGTCTATGGGAGTTTCTACAAGGCACCTCTACTAATACAATCTGAACTACAGAAAGCACATAAAATCATCTAAACTGACTCTGTTAAGGTTTCAAGGTTATGTGTGTATATAACCACATAGGCATGTGGCATAAATTGTGATGAAACTTTAGAGAATATGAGGGCAGAATATTTATTTTATATGTCAAAGTCATGATCTCATTTCTTTTTTTCATGATCTTTAATGGAACTATGATTCCAAATTTATTTGTTTAAGAATATTCCTGATGCAGAGAGAGAAATGAAATCATTAGGGTAGGCATCAAATATAAACTTCAGAATTTCTTGCCCATGTCTTACTTCTAGAAAAAGCAGAAACCAAACATTTTTTGTCATGTAAAAAAATTCTCAGTAATTTTTGGTTCAAGTGAAAGTGCTGCTTTTCCAAAACAAATGCCTTTTGTGATTTAAAATGATGACAATTTCACGCCCAAGTCTCTGTATGTCGATGGTAGCATATGTGTCTTTCTATATTCCAATACTGCCAAAATTTCTCTAGTTCTCCATTACTTTAATACTCTGAGTTAGGCTCAAACTGCAAGTTACTATGACAACAGAGATAACTGTGGCTGGTGACACCAGTGGGCTCCTCTGTAAATCAGTTTTAAGGGTAATTTTTCTAACAAAATATTGTTTAAATTGCTTCAAAGTTAAGGCAATTATGTTTCAGATGATAAACATCAGAGTAAAGAGAAAAGCAAATTTACTAACTCTAGACCAGTATTACAACCATGCAAACTATAGACAGATGCAGTTTTAGTGGTTGGGCTCCTTACTCCACACATTGCTGTTGGTTCTGAGCAGAGTAATGCAGGCATCTCATTTCATAGGTTTATTGAGTAGTAAAACCATTCATGCTGGCCTTTCCTTATTTCAACTTATTGTCATACTGTGATTTTTCAATGTGTTGCCATGGAAATGGTTTCTTTGATACAAGTGAGGTGGATATAACTTATTTTCTGCTATTAATATCATCCATTAAAATCTCATAGTACTTAAATGGTCACCTATGGTTCCAATTTATTCTATATATGTATGTAATTGAGTGGTCTCCTATGAGAGTGCAGACAAACAGGGTTGCAGTCATCTCTTGGCTCAAATGGGCCAGAAGACCTGCATCTAACATTGTTTCCATCATTCCTGACAGACCTCAGTTCCTTTCCTGTGGGTTCCTCCAGAAGACAGCTCACAATACAGAGGCAGGCTTCCCCCAGAGCAAGTGATCCAAAGGAAAGAGAAAGTATTCAAAAGGAGGAAAAGTAAGCTCTACTTCTTGAAAAAAGGAGCATCAAAGAATTTATGCACATTCATTTAAAACCACCACATCAGAGTTATGTAAATGTTAAATAGTATTGCTCTTCTGATACTTTTACAAATCTACTATGGCTCAGTAATACTTTAAGACTTTGGTTTGGTTTTGCTTTTCTCTTGTACCTTCCCTTTTCTCATTCTACCATTCAGTAGGTAGCTGGTTGACCCCTCGTTGCCTCTAGGGACTTATGTGGCTTCAGGAAACAGGAACTGGCTCACCAATCTGCTTAGGTCCCCTCAGTGACCAGCAGAGTCACAGTCTGGGCCTCACAACAGTTTTACTGCTATTTGTTTCCAGAATAATTGCTTTATAATTCCTCAGATGTTCTACTCTGCTTTTGAAGAGGGGGAGGTATGTGGGAAAGGAAGCTAAATAGTAACATACATTATGTACAGTAGTTTAATTTTTCTCAGTGATTGCCCATTAAAAGAAATAATAAATCTTAAAAATATTGTTTTCTAGCATTTTACCAACGAAATTGCTATTCTCTTTTTTAACTCTGACTATTGATTCACCAGAACACCTGTTTTGATTTATCCTATAAGTTAGAGCTTGCTGTATATTCTAAAAATAGAGATTGGAAAGAGATGTTACAAATATAGAAGGGGCATATGTACATGTTAAATATACAGCTAGAGTTCTAATTAATAAGTATTAAACAAAATTACTTTTATTCTAACAAGCTGTTATGCATGTTTCAGGAAAATAGTAATCAATCATGACTCAATGCTATTTAAAGATGTGTATTGTTATTGCTTTACTTTACTTTAAAGGGATAATCCTCAGTCATATTCCTCACATACACCTACCTCCATACCCACATATACACACATACAAAGATTGCAAAGATTTTTTTCTCTTGTTTCCTTTTAACTACAAAAGCAAATGTTTTCAGGGTCAAAAATGTTTAAATTTCATTAAATTTTTTTTAAAAAGGAGGAAAAGTCATGCAATCATCCAGAGGTAAATACTTCTACATTTTTCCTATTCTAGTTGAAATGATATAGTATATTCAATTTTGTACCCTGATTAACATCAAAGCATGAGTTGTCTCCTTTCATTAAGAACTCTTCAGATATATATTACTAAATCAGGAAAGTTAATGAGGCCTGAAACAAAATAATTTCTTGACTTATACTCATTTAGTCAGAAACTCAAATGATTTTGAATACTTTGATTCTGAGAGCATGTAGTCAATTGCATTCAGTCCTGTTTCACTCATCAAATATTTATTGGATGCCTGACATGTGAGTGATAATAAGAAAAGAGCTTATAAGATGTTGCCCTTGCCCTCAAGGAACTAAAAATTTAGTTGAAAAGGCAAAATTGTAATACATTAAACAGCTAAATAATAATACAAAGCAGTATATAATGAGGAATTCAAAAACATTGCATAGACCATAGGGTTCAGAGATAAAAAGACTTAAGAGTAATTTAAGTGGAGGACAAAAGTGTGTGGCTGTCAACTCATAAACATACAATTACAGGCATAATCAGAAACCAGCTTCTCAGGCTATTCATCCATCTAGGACTATTCTGAAAATCCATTATTCCCCAGTTCCCTGAAGAGGCCAGCAGGCACTGGGAAACAAGAATCCACACACTGCTGAGACCAGGATGGCAGGGATGGTGGCCATGGCAGATTACCATCTAACTCTTTCTACCCCACATACAAGTTACACATGCAAAACTAAATTACAAACAGCAAAACCATGCATTTATGATGGGAAATATGCAAAAAAGAGGTATGCAAATATTACAGATTTCCATTTAAATATGTTGACAGCTCCCAAGGTTAAGGCAGATCAGTTTCTCTTAATTACTAATTTAAACATGTGAGTCTATTTTGACCTCAGAACGGCTTTAGATCTTTCTTTTAAAAATACAGAAAATGTATTTGAATGTGTTTAAAACAGCTTAAAGGAAATTTTAAAAATTCTTTCTGGAATAAAAAATATAAATACATTAAACTACAAGATGAATTTTTCAGGAGGAGAACTGAAAACTGGCTTGAATGAGCATTATATTTGACTGTTAACTATTATAGTTATTGTCACAGTCGTTATACAATTAAACTAAAACCACATCACATGTAATATGAGAATCAATGGAATCAGGAATATATACACTTAACGTATCATCTTTTTGTCTTTAGCTTCTAAGCACCTCTGAGATACTGGAGTCAAATATTGGGTCAAGGACACAATAAGAAATCCCTGTGCAACATGCATAAGATTTTCCCTATCTTATGCATGTCCACCTCCTTTACAAACTGTCATTTCCATGATGTTAAAGGATTTCATACTGTGATCTTTAGCAACAAGGCAGGACCTTAGCAAAGGAAAATTTATGCCATTTTGTAATGTCTAGAAATGTAGCAGGAACATATCAGTAATGAATCTTGTTTCAAATCTTTGAGTAATTATTACTAATTTCCTTTTCACTGTATTATCACCCAAAAGACATAGCACAGGAATAATAAAATCACTCAGAGATTCAGTAGCCAAGAAATCAACTATAAATTGGATTTCATTTAGGCATTTATCTATTTTTAATGTTGTAAATGCTCAATCTTTTTGTATTAGAAAGACTACTGGAACAGACATCTGAATGGATAGGGAAAGAGGTTAAGGACTTGCATTAAGCCATTAGATCTGAATTAAGCAACAGCCCCAGGCAGCAGTCTCATCAGAGGGAGGCCAACAGCCCTGGGGAGGCAGCCAGAGTGGGTGGGCTGCCCCCACCCTTCTCCATCCACTCAGAAGCTGAAACTTCTCCATTTAATAGAATATAAAGTAGGGGAGACAGGGTGACACCAGGGATGGATAGTTCCCACAGTGCTGAACTAAAGATAGAAACAGAAAGTTTGATATTAGTACACTCACACTTTTCTCTATTTTATTTGCTCAGAGTACCAAGTTGAAAGGAAAAAAAATTCCAGGGAAAAAATTCCCATATCAGCACCCTGGAACTAGAAGAATATGCCCAAAGCTGGAAATTTAATTGTTTCTTAAGTATTATGTTTGTGCTTCTGAAGAGAAAATAACAAATGTATGAAAAGAGCAAAGGCACAATGAAGGAATTTCTTTTGAAACTGATAAAACACTGAATGTGAAGATTAAAGGCATTTACTGAGACACAAACTCAGTCAACCCAATGATAGTCTTACATCCCGAGTAAAACTTTGAGTTACTGCCACGTGATTAGACTAGATTGCGTGTGAGCCTCCATACTTGCCAACTACATTCTGCTGTTGCTTTACTATAGTGTTCAAGCCTCCATCTTGGACAGCAGTAGATTCCAAGCCATCACTGGAATCCCTGGCCTCACTATTCTGGCCCACCAGGGTGTCACTACAAAATTCCTTTCTTTAATCAATAGGTGAAGCATTGCAGTCATTAAGACTAATCCACGGAGGTCACCATCTTCTAGAAAAATGATTCATAAACTTCATCTCACCTGCATGATACACTCAGTCANATTCTGGCCCACCAGGGTGTCACTACAAAATTCCTTTCTTTAATCAATAGGTGAAGCATTGCAGTCATTAAGACTAATCCACGGAGGTCACCATCTTCTAGAAAAATGATTCATAAACTTCATCTCACCTGCATGATACACTCAGTCACCTCAGTCATGTCTAAAACTTTGAGAAACCATGGACTGTGGTCCACCAGGCTCCTCTGTCCATGGGATTTTTCAGGCAAGAATTTGGAGAAGGAAATAGCAACCCACTCCAGTATTCTTGCCTGGAGAATCCCGGGGATGGGGGAGCCTGGTGGGCTGCTGTCTGTGGGGTCGCACAGAGTGAGACACGAAGACTTAGCAGCAGCAGCAGCATATTGGAGCGGGTTGCCATTTTCTACCCCAGGGGATCTTCCCAACCCAGGGATTGAACCCATGTCTTGCATCCCCTGCATTGGCAGGCAGATTCTTTACCATCGCAACACCTGGGAAGCCCCTGGGCCATCTGGGAAGCCTATGGCTTGGAAAACCCAACCCAGCCAGAGGTCACAGGCAAAAGCAATGCCTGTCTTAGAAATACAGCATATTAAGCTGTTGAGGTGAGGATCAGTGAGCAGATGCCCCCTGAACATGAGGGCACAGGTGCCTTACGTGTCAGCTGAATAATATTCTTGTTGCACATAGAGTGTCATGGTATGTAAATCCCTGATGAACGACTTTGGGATTTCAAGCTAGTTCTTTAGTTTCAGTGTCAGAATGTAAATGAGAGTTAATGGACCAAGATTGAAAAATAAAGGAGAAAAAAAAAAAATCTACCTGAAGATCATGTGACAATCATCCATTGTTTACAAATATACAAAAAAAGACAGACTTAAAATGTCTCACCAAAAGATCAGTTGACAAAAGACATTGGAGTAATGTCTGTGAAATTTGTGAGGAAAGGAATGTGAACCAAGAATGTCCAGAAAGTCAGTCTCAGGTATGAAAATGCCCCCAAACCCTCTATGGGCCTCGTTTGGAAAAAACAACTTCATAGCGTACTCCAACCAAAATGAATCAAAAATTTAAAAACTTAATAAAAGTCTACCTTTATAAAAGGTCTCTTGAGACTTAATTTTTTTAGTTAGAATTCCAAACTTGGAAATGCAACTGGATATATGTTGTTAGAAGTATTCAATAGCCTGGGGACATATTCTTCCCATAATTCTATAAAATATGTTTCTTGAACCCCATTCTTCATCCCCAGAGTTCAGCTAGAATCTTTTGTTTGGCATATCTAAAGTGAAAGTGAGAGTTGCTCAGTCATGTCTGACTCTTTGTGACCCCATGGAGTGTAGCCCACTAGGCTCCTCTGTCCTTGGAATTCTCCAGGCCACAATACTGGTAGCCGTTCCCTTCTCCAGGGGATCTTCCCAATCCAGGGATCGATTCAAGGTCTCCCACATTGCAGGCAGATTCTTGACCAGCTGAGCCACCAGGGAAGCCCTTGGCATATCTGCTGCTAAATCACTTCAGTCGTGTCCGACTCTGTGCGACCCCATAGATGGCAGTCCATGAGGCTCCCCCGTCCCTGGGATTCTCCAGGCAAGAACACTGGAGTGGGTTGCCATTTCCTTCTCCAATGCATATCTAACAATCATTTAAAAGACTACTTGGCAGGTGATCTCCCTGGTTGGTAGGTTATCTCCCTGATGGTCCAGTAGTTAAGACTCCAGGCTTTCACTGCAGGGGGCACAGATTTGATACCTTGTTGGGGAACCAGGGATCCTGCATGCCACCAGGTGTGGAAAAAAAAAATTACTTGGCAAAGTTGGGGTCTGGCATTGCTGACAGTGGCTAAATGATCTCCCACAGTTATGACACAGACTGGGAGAAACCTGACAGGGCAGTTTCTTTTCTCCAAGCTCTGTCTCCTTACCCCTCAATATACACAATTAGAATTTCCTGGAAATAAGTGGGAACCATTTAATTGCCAAGTAACCTGAAAACCTAGTCTCAATATTTTAATTCATTTTTAATGACCTGAATGATTAACTTTTGCTATGAAAGATAAACATACCATCTGTCATTAGTCCCACTGCACAGCATCTTCAACCAAAGTTCTGTGATATTCCTCCTCTCATTATGCCATAAAAATTACTATTTATTGTGTCCTTGTATTTTTTCAGTTACCTGTACCTTTATTAACATTACCCTCACCCACGATTTACATAACAACCCATTATTCATTACTATTGTGTACTCTTAAATATACACAAATATGCAAAAAAATTATAATTATAAGTAAACTATTGACAGTGGTTATGCAGGGTGGGATTCAATATCATTTTTATCTTCTTCTTCTCTCTATTTTCCAAATGTTCAGTAATGTTACTAATTACTTTCATAATCAGAAAGATATTTTAAAATCAATGTATGTGTCATATGATCTTTTATTTCTGAATATAAGCAAAACTGTTGTTGTTGTTGTTGTTCAGTTGCTAAGTCGTGTCTGACTCATCCAATCCCCATGTGCTGCAGCGTGCCAGGCTTCCCTGTCCTTCACTGTCTCCCTGAGTTTGTGCACTCTTGTCCATTGAATCAGTGATGCCACCCAAGAGTCTCATCCTCTGTTGTCCCCTTCTCTTTCTGCCTTCAATCTCTCCCAGCATCATGGTCTTTTCCAATGAGCTGGCTCTTCCTATCAGGTGGCCAAAGCATTGAAGCTTCAGCTTCAGCATCAGTCCTTCCAATGAATATTCAGGACTGATTTCCTTTAGGATTAACTGGGCCCCAAAACACAAAAATAATATTAAAAGCTACTATCTCTGGGTGATGGATTAGGGTAGTCTTTCCCTATTTTCAAGTATTTTTTTCTATAATGAATTTTTTTTTAATAGAAAAGGCTATCCTTATAAAAACTCAAGAGTACAGAACAGCTTTGAGGAACATGTGTACACCCATACCATAAAATATTTATTGTGCTTTACTTCTATTTCACACTCAGAGTTTAATAGACTGCAAGACACTCTACAGATGAGCCACCTGGTGCCCAGCGAGCTGTAATCAAATAGGCCGAAGCAGAGAGGTGACCTATCAGCACTGTCTTGTCACGCTGCATGTGTCACAGGAGAGCAAGCACTGCTTTAATCACTAGTCATTTGAATTTCTGATAGATATTATGGCAGAATTTAAATCCTGTTAATTTGCTTTGGCAGCTTGACAAGGGGCTCATTTACAATCCTTTGAGGGAATTGCAAATTTCCCATGCTCCGAGTTGGGGTGAGGTGGCATTATTCATACAAGAGCATGTGGTGGAATTCAGGGCTGAACATTACTCAGAATATATTTTTAACCCATCAGAACCCTAAGTCATGATTTTTCACATTTGAAAGAAATGGTACAGGAAAAAAAAATTAGTTACAAGCTTGAAAAATTCAAACATGGTCCAACACTTATAATTTCTTTTATCTAAAATTTTATCATTGGAATAATTTCACAGAAGTATAGGATAAATGCTAAGTTATACTGACCCTTCCCAAAAATGTGCCAAAATTCTTTTTGACTAATGTCTTGAGCAATGTACTTTCTTTAAAAACCTATGTTTTTTCCATTTTAAACCTTAAATGCCACAAACAGAAATTTTCCCTTTCCTCATTTTTACCTCCATCCAAGCCCTAAGTTCAGTGCCATGAACATTTGGAATGCTAAATGAATTCTAATACTCAGGGGGGCAGAGGGGGAGCCCAGGCCAAGTTAAAATAAAATAAAGTTACAAAAACTTTCAAATGTGACTTTGAGAACATTGAAGCCTTCTCATTCAAAGAAGAGATTTAAGGCTTCCAGGCTTTGTCTTAGAATCTCCTTCACACAGGCCAAATATCAAAAGAGCCTTGGGTTAATATTTATAAAGCATGTGTATTCCTCTCAAGAGGAAAAATTTCAAAGCAATAGTCATTTTAGATCTTTTCCTTTTTCAAAATGCAAATTTTATCTTTTTCCTGGCTTTTGTGTCCATGGATGGTCAGTACTTGATTCTTTTCTTAAAAATCAATAAAGCACAAGTTCCTAGGATGACAAAAGTAGGCAGTAAATTTAGAATGATCAGATTTCAACCCCTAAGTTTTTGGATCAGAAGAAAATCAACCCCTTAAACTTAAAATCAGTGGAAGAATTAACTCAGTACCTAAATATATGCTGGAACAAGGTATTAGCTCTCTAATGAGAGTGCTTTCAATTTGATCAGCACTCGCTCTGATTTCTAGGGACCTCTTGATGTAGTGAACTGTCTGCATATGCCGCACATTATTCAAAATCGACAACTGACTTAGGGGAAGAAATATGGATTGGTTCATTACTTCTGTTCATTTCCTCTTCTGAGTCTCTGATCTCAGTGGACTTTCATCTAACCCAGAAAGATAAAGCTGAAGAAAGTACTGACCTTTAGCTTCTTAATAAGTAACTGAAAAGCAAAGACAGATGCAATTAAATAATACATATTCACTGTTAAGCATCAATATTCTCACTTGATAAAAAAATGTAAAGTTTAACTTCCATCAGCCAGCTTTGAAATTTGTTGTAGGTTGAAACATGCCTTTTACTTGATTTTATTTTACCCTGGTGTTTGGGGTCCTTGATTTAACAGAAGCAGTTAACCAACTGCCACCTCATTTCTTTGATGCAGTAAATGCCCTGGTTTGAAGACTCAGCTCTGTTTTCTCTGACTCCTGAGACTTGCAATGTCCTTGCCATCAGGCATCTTTTCATCTTCTCAATGAACATCAGACTCAACTGCAGAGTTCAAAACTGTGTAATACGGAAGAGTCAATTAGTTGATATTTTTGTGGACACTCAATGCTTCAGCAACCCAGATCTGTGAAATGATTTCCCCAATATCCCCTGGCAGCTGCAGATGGAGGGATGAATGCAGCATCTCTAATGGGGACAACAATGGTGTAGATTTGTGATGTATGATCTGGATGTGCTGCGCTTGTGCTTAGTCATTCAGTCGTGTCCGACTCTTTGCGACTCTATGAACTGTAGCCCACCAGGATCTTCTGTCCTTGGGATTCTCCAAGCAGGAATACTAGAATAGGTT
Organism: Neotragus moschatus; assembly: GCA_006410615.1. NCBI lineage: Eukaryota > Metazoa > Chordata > Mammalia > Artiodactyla > Bovidae > Neotragus > Neotragus moschatus. The sequence continues at coordinate 15,970 of SJYA01001459.1, forward strand.
CAGTTCAGTCGCTTATTCATGTCCGACTCTTTGTAACCCTGTGAATCGCAGCACGCCAGGCCTCCCTGTCCATCATCAACTCCTGTAGTTCAGCCAAACCCAAGTCCATTGAGTTGGTGATGCCATCCAACCATCTCATCCTCTGTCGTCCCCTTCTCCTCCTGCCCTCAATCTTTCCCAGCATCAGGGTCTTTTCGAATGAGTTAACTCTTCACATCAGGTGGCCAAAATATTGGAGTTTCAGCTTCAACATCAGTCCTTCCAATGAACACTCAGGACTGATTTCCTTTAGGATGGTCTGGTTGGATCTCCTTGCAGTCCAAAGGACTCTCAAGAGTCTTCTCCAACACCACAGTTCAAAAGCATCGATTCTTTGGCCCTCAGCTTTCTTTATAGTCTAACTCTCACATCCATACATGACTACTGGAAAAANTGAGCATCCAGGACTGATCTCCTTTAGGATGGACTGGTTGGATCTCCTTGCAGTCCAAGGGACTCTCAAGAGTCTTCTCCAACACCACAGTTCAAAAGCATCGATTCTTTGGCCCTCAGCTTTCTTTATAGTCTAACTCTCACATCCATACATGACTACTGGAAAAACCATAGCTTTGACTGAATGGACGTTTGCTGGCAAAGTAATGTCTTTGCTTTTGAATATGCTGCCTAGGTTGGTCATAACTTTTCTTTCAAGGAGGAAGCGTCTTTTAATTCCATGGCTGCAGTCAACATCTGCAGTATTTGGGAGCCCAAGAAAAGAAAGTCTGTCCCTGTTTCCACTGTTTCCCCATCTACTTTCCATGAAGTGATGGGACCAGATACCATGATCTTCATTTTCTGAATGTTGAGCTTTAAGCCAACTTTTTCACTCTCCTCTTTCACTTTCATCAAGAGGCTCTTTAGTTCCTCTTCACTTTCTGCCATAAGGGTGGTGTCATCTGCATATCTGAGGTTATTGATATTTCTCCCAGCAATCTTGATTCCAGCTTGTGCTTCTTCCAGCCCAACATTTCTCATGATGTACTCTGCATATAAGTTAAATAAGCAGGGTGACAATATACAGCCTTGACGTACTTCTTTTCCTATTCAGAACCAGTCTGTTGTTCTATGTCCAGTTCTAACTGTTGCTTCTTGACCTGTATACAGATTTCTCAAGAGGCAGGTCAGGTGGTCTGGTATTTCTATCTTTTTAAGAATTTTAAGAATGTCTACCTGGAGTAGGTAGCCATTCCCTTCTCCAGGGGATCTTCCCAACCCAGGGATTGAACACAGGTCTCCTGCATTGCAGGTGGATTCTTTACCATCTGAGCCACCAGGGAAGCCCATAGATCTGTATAGATTTGTGATATGAAAGCAAAAACAGAAACAAAACAAGTACTATTTGGAGGTTAAGAAAAAAAAAAAAAAGCCCCTACACAAATGCAGACAGAGCTCTAATACAATCAAGAGTTTCTAGTTATTAAGCTGGCTTTGCTCTAACCTCTTTGATAGGTTGAATGGATGCACTGTAATCCATGCATCAACCTTCTAAGAGAATATCTCTTCTCATCTCCACTACACACATGAGAGCAAGGCACTGAACAGTTAGATCATCTGTCCAAAGTCACACAGCTAAAAAGGCAGCACCAGGAACCTGGATTCCAATCCAGCTCTGACCCAGACCCTATGCTCTGAACCTCTGAGTACAAAACATTTTCATGACTTGCTTTACACAAATATCTTTTTAAATGCAAAGTCAGGTATTGTCAATGTTTCCCAAACCCCAAATGAAAACACATATATGGTTAAGTGATTTTTTTACTTCTGGATTTGCTTGATTATAATGATTTTATATATGTGTATATATATACACATACATAATATACATATATGTATATATTTAATACTTTATTTTCCCTTTTTGGGCCATGCGCCGCAGCATGTGGGATGGAACCCATGCCCCCTGCAATGGAAGCAGAGAGTCTTAAGCACTGGACCAACAGAGAAATCCCCTTATATTTTTAAAAGACATAAAAACTAAGTTGTTCAGTTACATGATTGGATCACCTTGACTTGAATCATTTTAACTTGAAATGAATCACGTCACATAAAAAGTTAAATGTTTCATTGCCAGAGTCCAACGAAAGGCATAAATTTATACATTGAAATGTATGTCAGCAATATAGCCTTAAATTTTGTTTGTGGATGACTTTCTTTCCTCTTTTTGAGAATAATAGGTCAAGCATGTCATTGGCAGGCTTGTGTAAGTTTAAAGCATCTCAATGCATTTGTCCCCTTTCCATTAGACCCCATTAAGGGCTAACCTCCTCACTGTCCATTATTTTCTTTGCCCTTGGCTTTGTCACTTAATGGCTCTGATCTTTAGTACCTGTAGGGTTGTGAAACAGCTTTGAGGGCTCAGATCATACCTGCATGTAATAAACCTCAGTTATTATCAATGTCATTTTCATTATTAATAATGCTTTCTCTAGATGAGGTGTTAGATTTGTCTGCTCACTGCACCTCCCTCTTTGCTTCTCCTGCTATCTGTCCCTCCCACTCCCCTCCTCTGAGGGGTTCTTCCCAGTTCCTTGGGTTTGGAGGGCCTGTCAGTCACATTGCCCACCCATGCTGGCTACAAGAGTGGGCTATGGCTCATGGTGATCCAGTTAAAGGCTTACATGGGATTCCCAAATAGGAGCTGAAGCCAAGTTCTTCTTTTATTTTGAATTAAAAGTTCTAAGAATGTAACTACAAAGCTGTCTAGGGTCATATTCTTGTGACATACCTGTAATGGAGCCAGAGAGAAACTGAAGTCATTCAGGGACAGCTAAGCAAAGGCAAAATATACCTGCATCCAGTTTGACTCTCTTCCTTCCAGGTACCATAATCACTAACGGCCCATTATGTTCAGTTTTCAGAAACTTGTAATTGAAAGACTTCTGGCCAAATATGTTATTCATGAATGTTATTCATTCTTTCTTGTATGTATTCATTATATGTTAATTAGATGTCTACCACATGTTGGATTTAAATAGAAAATTATATATCCTGTCCTTGATATTTACAAGAAACTGAGCAGTGGGAAAGTTTTCAGAGGAAAATTACAGTTCCAGAATTGTTTGAATTTTTTTAAGGTCTTGGACTTTAGGGATGATTTATAGTTTTCTGAAGCAGAACTCTGTGCCTCATTCATACTGAAAGTAGAACCCTGAGGGTTAAGTTACCCTATCTCTCATTTTTTAAAAATCTGAGTCCAAAAGTAATATATATTATTTCTAGAACACAGAGAGTACAGAAAAATACAAATAAGAAATAAAAAACATCCATAGACCAACTACCAAGAAGTAACTTCTGTTAATATATTGGTACATTTATTTCTAATAAGAAAATGCTCATTTTGTGAACTAATTCTTGGGTCTGTACATTGGAATCATTTTGACCCATCAAGATATTCTATTCATTTAATTCTCTCTTCTGTCACATCAAAATTAGATGGCTGTTTAGAGTATAATAAAGATGCTTCAACAGGATAATAAGAGCAGCAGTTATCCATGCCTTCCTATTAAAAGACCAAGTCCTGCCTAACTGACAGCTGTCCACGGTCAATTGGTTGTCTTCAGCAGGGGATAATTAGAAAAGCTGCCTGCAGTTGCCGCTTGGGCTGTGAAGCCTGAACTAGATGATACATGTGAGAATTTGTCCATCCTGGGAGACAAAAAAGGAGGCAACAGAATCCTGGTACATCTAAGATTTGAGGCTTAATGTGAGCTCCAGCCTCCTCTCCCCACATACAAAGAACACCAGCAGACCTATTAGTCTGCCCGTAAAAGAACTCCATCAGAAACTGAACCATTAGTTTTCTCATAGAATTTAAGGTCACCCATTCCTGGCTAGATGTTTTGACAAACTGTACAACTCATTGCAGGGGAAAAAATGTGAGTGTGTCCCTTCAGCTTCTGGATGAGTGGAATCTGTGACACCACATTCACCCAGACCCTTCTCAGAAGGGAACTTGCTTCTTCAGAAGCACCTAAGGAGGGTATAACCAGCCCATTTCAGGTTAGGGCCAATTAGCAAACAGAGTTCACGACTTCCCCTTTCACATGGCATCCTCAGCTTCTTGTGCCAATGCAGAATGTCTCTGATAACGAAATGAACAAGCTCTGCAGATGGGTCCCTGGGTTCGAGTTCATGGAACTGCTCCTAATGCAATCAGCTTCTCTCTGTTAATATTACAAGAGCTCGTACTTTAAAGCTTTTATTATAGTTGCAGCATATAATAAGCGCTCAAGCAACGTTAACTCTTCTTACTATTTATCCAGCAACTATCACCATGGTAGTTACATGTTTAGAAGTATCTATTACAAAGACCTGAAAGCTTTTAAAGCAAAATAAAAATGACAAGAAAAATAAGGATTTTCCTCCCTAGATAGCTTAAGAACNCTTTTATTATAGTTGCAGCATATAATAAGCGCTCAAGCAACGTTAACTCTTCTTACTATTTATCCAGCAACTATCACCATGGTAGTTACATGTTTAGAAGTATCTATTACAAAGACCTGAAAGCTTTTAAAGCAAAATAAAAATGACAAGAAAAATAAGGATTTTCCTCCCTAGATAGCTTAAGAACTATTCTTATAATCCTATGGATAATATTCACTTCCTTGAAGAATTTATGGCTAAAGTTCTGTCTGAATTATTGCAAGTTCTGAAGTGATGGTTTCTTAATTATTGATTCTGAACCTCTTTCTTAATGCTTATCTTTCACACTCAAAATCTTCTCATCATGAATTTCATCTGACTCTAGTAATGGAAATATCTTCTTTCAGACTAACCCTCCTACAAACTACAGTTGTATATAACAGACAAAATGTGAAAAGCAACCACTGCATTTTCACTGGAGAGCAACCTAAAGGAGGCAGAACTGGGAAGGCATGCAACTCTTGAAAGAGGCAACTAAATCAAGTAAGACATTTACTCAGCTTCTTCTGGGGACACAGTCAAATCCTGAGCATAGACGGTAACTTCCATTTGTTGTTTAGTTGCTAAGTTGTGTCTGACTCACTGTGACCCCACTGACTGTAGCCCACCAGGCTCTTCAGTCCACAGAATTCTCCAGGCAAGAATACTGGAGTGGGTTGCCATTTCCTTCTCCAGGGGATCTTCCTGACCCAGGGAGTGCAGGGAACTTGCATCTCCTGCATTAACAGGCGGATTCTTTACACACTGAGCCACCAGGGAAGTCCATTTAATCTCCAGGAGGAACCAGAGATCAAATTGCCAACAACTGCTGGATCATGGAAAAAGCAAGAGAGTTCCAGAAAAACATCTACTTCTGCTTTATTGACTAT
>SJYA01001459.1:28167-58003 GCA_006410615.1 Neotragus moschatus
TTGGAAAACACTAGAAAATATTTGAGTCCTTAGAGAAAAATCTTATTTGTCTATTGAAAATATAAAATTACAATAGATTAAATATTGTATTTAAAAATTACAAAAAATTAAACATTTTCAATAGACAAATAAGATTTTTCTCTAAGGAGTCAAATATTTTCTAAGTCATTCTCTCTCTTATGACTCAGAGAAGATTCATAATAAATCAGGGTGATGTATTTGATTGAAAGATTTAGGCAAAAATACCACACACTTTCAAATTTTATTATAATTCTATATTTCCCCATTTCTAGCTTTACAATACAGAATAAATTTAAAATATTACTGCTTTTTAAAATGCAATATGCAAGCTTGGGCTAGAGAGCAAAATTCTTCATGGAGAAACTACCCTTAATAACTAGTAATACTTTATAGTTTTATAATAATAAAAACAAAAAATAATTATTGAATGTCTATCCTTTCAATAAGAGTTAACTACAGAGTTGATGACCACTCTGACTGTCAAGGACCTCCTCATTTAAAATAATACAAAAATGATTCAAAGTATGCAAACAGCTATAAGATAGAATGCAAGAAAAAAATCCAACAGAAAATTATCAAGTTTCAAAGAGAATGAAATCATCTGTAGTTGCAGAGATTAAGAAAATCTTTGGAGCTTTTGCAGTGGATCTTGAAGGATGAAGATTTTCTAAGTGAAGAGTGGTGAGCTGAAACAATATTGACAGAGGCACGAAAGTGGGAAACTATGGAGAGTGTGGCAGGACAACCCAAAGTTCAGATCATCTCTATCACAAGGGACTAACACAGGAGCTGTCAGTGATAACATGGACAGACAAATTCAGGCATTCTCTGAAGGGACATGTATGTCAGCCCCAAGAATTTAGACCCTCATTCTGTAGTTTCTAGGAAGTCATTTTCCACATGCTGGAGGATCTTGCATAATCAAACTATATTCCTGGGAAAGATGAATATGGTTGATGGGCTAGAGGCAAGAGAGACTACAACCAGAGTCCCATAAAAACGTCCTGCTTATTTAGAGGATCACAGCATACCAAAGATTCAACAAAATGACACTGGAACAGAAGTCAGAGCTAATTCCTAAAAAGAGCTTGTCAAGGGACTCTTAAACCTAATATTGTACACTGAATCCCTGCAGGGTTGCAGTTCCACATTAGGCCCTGGGTAGTATATACCAATGAGTGGCATCTGGCTATCAAAGAGCAAATCAAAACCCACACAGAACACCAAAATATAAGCTAGAACAAAGTAAATGCTACATAGCTTTTACACCTTTCAGGGCATGATCTAGTGCTACCTGGCCAGTTGCAGCTGAGCAGGGCAGACCGGGAGCAGTTGGAATTTGGAAATAGACATGTCTACTAGAATGGAACGATAATGAAAGGACAGACTCCACTTCAGATGAAAGAGGATGTTCAGCTTGGCAAGCAGAACGTGAAGTCCAGAAAGCACAGCCACCAATTAGAGGGAGAAATCCAGCCCAAGTCATCTTACCATGAGGGGACCCAACATTCAGGAACACTATGTATGACCCTACCCTTGGACAGAGCAGAAATAGGGGAAACCAGAACAGCTGATAATCACAGATACAAGCAAAGAAGTAGACTGTAAGGACACCTACATTCTGCCGTCATTCAGACAAGCCCTTCCTAGGCTCCGGGTCAGGGGCAAGACACGTGTATAAAGGGGGCAGCAGATGGCTATACAGTGAGACTTTTGAAGTCCCGCATTGTACATACTCTCAGAGTCTAGTCAGGTAAACAACAGCTTCTGGGGCACAAAGCCAGTTCCCAAAACTGGCCTATAAATTTGAGAATCTATATTAGGACCTACCCATCAAGCCAACTAACAGAATTAGGGGCCAAAGTCAATGCCAGTCTTAGATACTCCGAGCTGAACCCCCCATAATTCTGGTTAGGATATGTCTGAGAGGGTAGGACAAGGTTGAGACGGAAGGGAGAGCAAGTCACATTCATAAGGACAAGAAGAGAGCGGTCAAGGCTGTGGGCCAGGCCTCCCCTGAATTGACTGCACGATACATGGCATCAACCCTGGGGGAGGAAGCCAAGGTTCCGACTTCAAGGATCAGAAGGAAGCATCGTGGGACAGACAATACTGGAGCAGGCTCTTTTCTGATGAGTAAGACCTTCTCAAAATGGAGAACTGGAAAGGCCTGTCAGGCTATGGAAACAGCACAAGCTAAAAGGGAGACTGGAGTGTCAGTGATTCGGAGGGTGGTAGAGGGTGAGGTCAGGGGACCTGGGTTACCAAGACCCCCAAACCAGCCCCAGTAACTAGGACTTCATTCTATAGGTGCAGGTGGATTAAAGATTTTGAAGAAAGAAGTGATAGGGTATCATTTTGGACAACAAGCCTGACCATTGCATCCACCTCTCCATCTTCTCAATTTGGGAGTTTCAATCTCAGAGATAATGATGGTGCCCTCCCTGCTCCAATATTGGGTCAAATGGGGTCGTTGGTCCTTCTGGCCCAGCCTGTGTCCCACCCTACCTACTGATTCTCATCAGGAGTCTCTGTTCTCGTTCCTTACTGTGGTCTCCCAGCCATCGTTTCCCCATCTCCTTTGTCTCAGATTCCTCACTACAGCCCACCAGGCCAACATCTTCCCAGGCCTGGGTCTGGGCACTGGGGTCTGTGCACGCGTTCCTTACGCAGTTCTCAATTCTGCATATTTGCGTGCGATACTCTGGACTCAGCCTTACCCACACCTGCCCACTTTGTGCTGTAGGGCACAGTCCCCCAAAAAAGGAGAAGGAAGGAATGGGAGTTTAGAAGAAAATAAGCAAAAATAAACAAACACACAACGGGCATTATTTGTCCATATGTTTCTGACTGAGCACAGAAAGTCATTCAGGAAAAAACTGAGACCCATAGTTTGGAATATTGTAAAATTCTCTGTTGTTTCTTTTCAAAGATAATTCATTGTAAAGCTAGAAGGAAAAATGTTTGTCATTTATCCTTAAAATTTGGAGGAAAGAGGCAAAACATTTCACAGGTAAAAAGATACTTGAAAGGAACCACGAAAATGTTTTTAAGCTTAAGAACTAAAATTATCATTTGAATTTATATAATAGCATTTGGGTTTAAAGCAGCAGAACCTACCTAAATCTGGCTATCTTAAGCAAAAGGGCAATTTAATGGAAAGACTGAGGGCTCATAGAATTATAACAAAGCTGGAAAATTGGATCTGGAAAACAAAAAGTTATCCAGGGCTGCTGGGGGGAGCAATAGGAGTCCTAATTACAAGCCACCACCACCAGTATGGAGCTGAATGAATCAATTCCATCTCCAGATTCTTGGGTCGTATTTTCGAAGCTGAAATTTCCAGAAAGAGTGCCTAACTGTCCAGACTAAGTCACATGCAATTCCTTAGCAATGAGATGCAAGAAAAGAAAAACTCTTAACTGCTTTAGATCCCAATGGGGAAGGTAACTTCTATCTAGACTACCTATAATTGAGGACTTTCCAAAATATAGACTGAGGAGCAAACAGTGAAGAGTATTAAATACTTAACAGTGAAAAAAAATTACAAAAGTCCACTAAAGTCTACACTTTGGATCCACAAATATTTTCCTGCCTAACAAAAACCGACAAACCCCTCATGGAACTGAGAACATTCTGAGTTCCCACTCAAAGGAAACTTCCCAAATTAAGAGTCTACTGCAACCCAACTGTTAATCTAGTATCTCTAGTTGGTATATACTTTTCCCCATATCTGTAACCTGTGGTCAAAATATAGATATAATTAAAAATAACTCACCCTCTAAAGTAGATCAAAGAGAGAGGAGAAAGAAGATGTATCAGTTAAAACATTTATGTACATTTGACAGAGTAGAAAGTCAAATATAGTTGAGGTTATAGTCCTTATTTCTGCATATAGTCACAAAGCTATTGCTGCTAGTCAGTGTTCATTGTTAACAGAAGCAGCCACTCATTCATTTTTTTAACTTGTCTTCTCCATGACAGATTCCATGTTCCCCTTGCTTCAGTCAGCACCAGTGGTTGGAGTTCTTTGCTTTGTCGAGTTAGTCGCAATGTATTGAACTTCACTGCTGAGCCCCTGGAGGTGCTGTGTGCATGAGGTTGCATTAATGAGGGAGATAGAGAAATGGAGGCTCCCAGAAGTCACATGGGCTCCAAGCTCCTAGCCACCATGAGATCAATGATAGCCAAATCCTCTTTCTCAATTCTACAACACAATAATTGCCTTTTATCCTAATAAACCAAGGACATGACGAGCTCAAAATGGCCATACGGCAATGTGGTACCCAATTCACTAACATCATTGTTGTATCCAAATTGGAAGCATTCTTACCCCGGAGTTAAGGCATTTAGACCAGTCACACCCAGCATGCAGAATGAGAAGTGAAACAAAGAAAATTGCAAGTAGGTTATTAGGTGTAATTATCCTTTAGTTCACAGACCCTAATATCAGTAGTCACTATTAACAGTCTCTTTGGGTCAGATCATTTATATGATCATGCTGATCCTCCTAACAATTATGGAAATAATGCTCCTTTTGTCTCTAAACATTAAGTGGGGCTCCTTGGCTTCTGCCACCTTGGAATCCTCCAGTCAACACTGAAATCATGTAGTTCATTTCTACAGTGTGGTCTCCTACCAGAATCCTCAGTCTTCAGAAAATTGCCCATTCTGTAAATAGGGTTTCCTTTACCATTTGTCTGTCTGAAGACCTTGCCAAGGGAGTAGATTGTAAGATAATTTAGGATGTAGCTGGACAGGATGCTTCCCAGGGATCACTCTGTATTTCCCTTGTATAAAATAATATATTCATTTATTCTACACCAAAAAGTATTTTCATCTAATCCAATATTTTGTGGGCTATAGTTGAAATCGGTTTGGGGTTAATCAACCCAATGAATTATTGGAACTCCATATAGCTACTCAGGTTTTCTCTAAATGCAAAATATCTGTTGAATATATCTGTATTCAAATTCTACCATAAAAATGATTGTATTCCTCCCTATTTATCAAGCACCACCAGTCATCCCCACACATACGCCACAGATATTATCCCATAAAATTAGCAAAGCCCTCAAATTCTTATAGTATGTAAACCTTCTCATCCAAGGAGTGACTTTGTGATTTGCATTCAAGTTATGGTGAAATTTAACTCTAGTAAGAGTTTTAAGCAACCAGTCAATCCTAAGAGAAATCAACCTTGAATGTTCATTGGAAGAACTGATGCTGAAGCTGAAGCTCCAAATTTGGCCACCTGATATGAAGAGCTGATTCACTGGAAAAGACTCTGATGATGGGAAAGATTGAGGGCAAGAGGATAAGGGGGTGACAGAGGATGAGATGGTTGGATGGCATAACTAACTTAATGAGCTTCCCTGGTGGCTCAGATGGTAAAGAAACTGCCTACGATGGGGGAAACCTGAGTTCAATCCCTGGGTCGGGAAGATCTCTTGGAGAAGGAAATGGCAACCCATTCCAGTATTTTTGCCTGGAGAATTCCATGGGCAGAGGAGCTTGGTGGGCTACAGTCCATGGGATTTCAAAGACTCAGACATGGCTGAGTGACTAACACCAATGGACATGAGTTTGAACAATTCTGGGATATGGTGGACAGGGAAGTCTGGTGTGTTGCAGTTCATGGGGGTCTCAACGAGTTGGACACTACTTAGCAACTGAACAATTTCTCTGAGCAAAGCCAAGTATAAGGCAAATGAGAAATTTAAAGAATAGGTGTCTTCTTTCCTTTCTTCCTTCTTCCTTTTTTCCTTTCTTTCTTCCTGAGGAAGACCTTTTTCCTCAGGCCAAAAAAAAAAAAATAAATAAAAGAACCTTGAAGCAAGAGAACAACCTTATTAGAGAAGGAAGGGGAGACTGTGCCCTTGCAAAAAGAAGCTCCATATAGTGTGGGGATTTCAGTTACTCAGACATGGGTCCTCTCCTGTTCCCCATCCCACTCCCTGGCAGTCTACTCTTTTTTGATTGATGACTACCTTTCCATGGAAGTGAAAATTTTAGCCAATGATATAGTTTGGAACCCTTTACAATCAAAATCTGCTTCTGGGTTTTGGCTATTGCAGACTGTCAGAGCAAAATAATAAATTCTTTCATCATGGTTATAGAAGGTCCTTGAATTTCATTCCATGGCTCAAACTGAGAATTTAGAGATTTAAGTTCATCACTCTCTGGCTTTAAGCCATTCAGTGTTACCAGAAGCAGCCATCCATCAATATTCCATATTTTTCATACTTCATTGATGGTGATGACAATGTGGTCTGCCAGAACCCTCTCTTCAATGAACCCCTGATTATAGATGTCCAGAAGCAATCATTTCTTTCACTATCTTATTACTGAAGGCCAAGGACAGATTACTTCTAGATTACTAACCCAGAAAAATATCAGAACATTTAATGCTCTTCATGCTATCTAGATTGAAAACTTGTCTCTAGTTCTCCACGTAGCCTTGAAGATCTGTTACCTAGAACTCCAATTTTGGATACAAATTTCTGAACGGTTTGGTTAAGAGACTGTGTAGATTCAAATCCTAGCTCTGCTATTTATTTATTTATTAGCCAAGCAGATTCAAGAAAACTTCCTGCAATTCAATTTTCCTCATCTGGAAATCAGGATAATAGCACCTATCTCAGTGAGGATGGGATGTTAATACATGTGAACACTTAGAGTGTGCTCAATTATTGTTAGCTTACCATTATAAAAAATGATCATTAATATTACTACTCCATTTATTATCAGCCAAAATTCTTGTCCATAAGTGAAAGAAACCACATCTGTACAGCTTAAGCAAAACAGAGAAATTATTGGACTATCTGGTGTCACAGAATTAATAGGAGGGCTGGGTTGGGAAATATAATGGAGCAGGAGAGGGCTAAGGGCTGGGATGCCATAGTCACAGCACAGATGGGGGCAGCAGGATGTCTGACCCACACACCCACTGCTACTATAAAAGACAGACTCCAGCCAACTCCAGGCACTTCTGTAAAGACTAAAGTGCCAGGAGAAAGCATTCATTTCACTAAGCCCCTGTCATCTGCTCCTGGACACAAACTGCCACCAAGACAGCATAATGGGCATTTCTCCAAATGTTAGTTTGGGTGCTCCGTGGAAAAAAGGAGTTAAATCTCAAAAAGCCAAAGGATAATAAACATTGAATTCATTTGGTAGTCTTAGTGTCACAAAATACAAATGATTGGTGATCCATGAGTATGACAACATGTGACCAACGTGAAGTTTCCTCTCATTCCACTCTGCAATTTAAGTGCCAAGGAAAGGAAGCTTTTGGCTTTTCTGAATATTTGAGGTGTCAGCTAACACTATCCTTACCAAGATATATCCCTAAAGAGACAAAATGTGGCAGCAACTTGTTCAGCCCTGTCTGACATTGTCTCTTCCTCTCCTGGTTGCTTCCCAGGTGAAGAACTCAAGCTTCTTCTCCCAGAAGTTCCAGAAGAAGGAGAGACAGCTCCAGCAGAGGGAGAGATGCCTCAGGGAGGAGTGACTTAGCTCATCTTTGGGGGGTGGGTCATTTTGAAGAAGGAGGAAAAGATAAGGCCAGTCTAGCCATCAAGATGAGGATGAGCAAGGCTGGGCCAGCAGGACTTGTCTGTCTCTCCAGAAGTTTCATCGTGAGGATAATGAGAGGGAGAGTTTGAATAAAATATTAAGGCTGGTGTGTGGAGTCCCTTAGTTGCCAAGCTGATTGAAATTTAACCTGAAAATGTCTTTAAAAATGGGGGCAGGCTCACAGCCTTAGTGACAGCAACATTTTAAAACTTGAAGCCTAAGCTGATATTTCTGCAGCATGGGTTAGAGAAGGAAGAGCCAGAGGCAAGAGAACAAGTTAGGAGTGCACTAGGCCATTCCTTCTCGCTTCCTTCTTGGGTTTGATGGGAGGTCATTTAGGAAGAAACTCTGGGTATTTGCAGCAAACAAAACTAGGGGTTTTGTTATCACATCAGAGAGCAATGGAAGCCAACAAAAATTATTAGATCAGATCTGGATGAATGAGCTAATTGATATATCTTAGCAAGGCCAGTTTAGGTAACAGTAGTGGTGGTGAAGGAATAACAAGTGATCCTGGTGGTAAAAAGTTAAGAAGTCAATGTGGCCAAACAGCCTACTGATAAATTATCTGTCTGTTTTCACCTGTGGAATTGTTGGCTCCCATTCCCACATGCCCACATTTTATTTATTTTTATCTTTTAATCTATTTATTATTTTATTGGAGTATAGTTTAAGGGGACAACAGAGGATGAGATGGTTGGATGGCATCACTGACTCAATGGACATGATTGAGCAAGTTCCGGGAGTTGGTGATGGACAGGGAAGCTTGGTGTAAGGCAGTCCATGGGGTCACAAAGAGTCGAACAAAACTGAGTGACTGAACTGAACTGATTCATAGTTGCTTTACAATGTTGTGTTAGTTTCTGCTGTACAACAAAGTGAATCAGCTTTATATACCCCTCTTTCTTAGATTTCCTTCCCATTTAGGTCACCACAGAGCACTGAGTAGAGATCCCTGTGCTATATGTCAATTATCTTTAGTGATCTATTTTATACATAGTAGTGTTATATGTGTCGATCCCGATCTCCCAGTCCATCTCACCTCCTCCCTTCCCACCTTTGTATCTACACATTTGTTCTCTATGTCCATGTCTCTATTTCTGTTTTGCAACTAAACTCATCTACACCATTTTTCTAATTTCCACATATATGACACATACCCACACTTTAAAATGTGATCTGTCCTTGGAGTCTTTGACATGGGAAGGATCTTAAGAGCCTTTTATGTTTTATTTATAACTTTTCTGAATAAAATGGAGACTTGTCAAGAGGGGTATTCTGCCAGGAGGGCAATTCTTAAATCAACTGTTGTTTTTATATCCTAGGTCTGCTGCTGCTGCTGCTGCTGCTGCTACTGCTAAGTTGCTTCAGTCGTGTCCAACTCTGTGCGACCCCATAGGCGGCAGCCCACCAGGCTCCCCCGTCCCTGGGATTCTCCAGGCAAGAACACTGGAGTGGGTTGCCATTTCCTTCTCCAATGCATGAACGTGAAAAGAGAAAGTGAAGTCGCTCAGTCGTGTCCGACTCTTAGCGACCCCATGGACTGCAGCCTACCAGGCTTCTCCGTCCATGGGATTTTCCAGGCAAGAGTACTGGAGTGGGGTGCCATTGCCTTCTCCGTATCCTAGGTCTACCAAGCATTAAACAAGACCATCAGAAAGGGAGGAAATGGATGCAATAGGGACGTGGCCCCAGTCACAGTGATGTTGCTGGTTTCTAAGGTAGGTGAAGGGACCCAGCTCTGAAAGGTTCACATGATCATTCCCATTTCCAATCCAGTCACTCTCAAAAGGCTGATAGTGCTCAAGGGTGACCAGCTGCCCCAGTTTGCTCCAGGAGTTACCAGGATTCAGGACTATCAATGTAAAACCAGGAGAGTTCTAGGTAAACCAAGGCAAGTTGGTCCCCCACATCTTAGAAGACTGCCTTCCTTCACAGACAGAGCAAGCTGCTACTAGAGCTGTCTGTTTTCAAATGAGGTAACACAGTGACCACTCCGTGGTGTACAACCAGAGACTATTCCCATTTTCCTGCATTGCATAAGCTCTAGAAGTTCTTCTACAATACAAGGGGAGGAGAGGAGCCTGACATTTGGTTCATGTTGGACATTTTTTGCTAACCTTGGCAGGTGGAAACTTTCAGTCGAGTTAGAAAAACAAGAAATATGACATTTCTTAAACAGCTGATGATGTGTAACAGTTCCTATCTCTTCAAATAATATTAACTATTTCTTGAACATTTACTATGTGTTAGGCCCAATGCTAAGTATTTACACGCATTATCTCAATTAATTCTCACAACAGATAATATGGGCTGAGTACTTATAAACATTTCAGCTTACAGTTTAAAAAATGAGGCTCAGAAAGGCTAAATAATTACTCAACTCCATGCTGCCAGAGGGAACTTGATGGATTTTCAATGTCTAGTCTTAATTATTCACTAAACTGTACTGTCTAACTTAGAGAGTAAAATACATGTTAACAGGCATAAAATTTGTACAAAATATACACAAGGATATTTTGCACCTAATAATTTTTATAACTCATCATATTCGTTATTATGTAAAATATTTAATGACTAGAAAAGCATCTGTGACCTTACAGAATAATCCCTGACTTCACTGAAGGGGATTCTCCTACTGAGGCTTTTTATCTGTGGCATAAACTTTTTTTTTTTTTTCCTTCTTTGGAGATTTAGTATCAACACACACAGAAAGAATGACATTTCTTTGGATGGTGAAGGTTACATTCTAAAGTATCTTTTAAAAAATATATTTTTTGCAACACCTCCATAAAAGGACTGATCACTTCATCAAAACCCTGGCATCTTAAGCTCTTCTCTCTTCTTTGCAATCAGTTCCTTCACAGAACATTCAAACTCAAAGAAAACTACACCCGTTGCATTTGCCCATAGACCTGATTGTAATCTCTTTGAGAACTGAATCACTTCTCATTAGACCTTAACTACCAGTGCAAGATTGGCTGATCAGCTGTAAAGGCTGCACACATTTTATGAGAATCACCTCCGAAATAAAGACAATGGCAGTTGCTGGAGTTTTGCAATGTTCTCTGCTCAATGGTGTTTTTTAGAGACTGTGAACCAAAACTGAACTTCAAGACTTACAGCCTCAATTTGGCTGAGTAAGGGCTCCAGAACAGTGGCTAGTTGAAGTGACGCAGGAGAAGCCTTCAAACCCAAATATCTCAACCTACCCCCGAGGCTTAGAAAGCTCACAAGTTTGAGGGAAGTTTCAGAGGTCCTGCGGATGGCCCTCATCCAGCGCTCAGTTCTGGGTTCTCCCACACAAATGGAGCTGCATTGGGCAATGCAGAAGTTGGGAGTACAGTTACAGCCAACAGCTGAGCGAGGCTAGGATACTAGTGCCAACTCCTTCCTGCCCAACATGGGACTCCTTCAAAGGCCAGCCTTTGCTCAAGGACCCCACTGATCAACCAGGCCCAGAATTATTAGAGCTGCATGATGAGTCATCCTACCTAATCCCTCTTACTCTCTCCTTTCACAAGTATGAAAACCACATGGACCAGTAAAAATATAACATGAGCCACATGTATAATTTCCAATTTTTAAGTAAACATACTTTTACCTGAATTTCCAGCCACTCAGCTTGCCCTATGGATTTTAGATTTGCTAATTCCCCAAATTCCATGAGCCAGTTCCTCAAAACTAAATCTCTATTTGTATGTATATAAATCTTATTAGTTTCATTTCTCTAGAGGGCCCTAACTAATACCTAAAATTATCAAACTAATTTGTTAATATCTCCCAACCCACATTTTTAAAAAAGTGTATCCCACATTTGCTCTGTTTTGGGCTTTGTTAAAGTATTATTCTGCTGAGATAGAAAAGAAAGCATGACCTAGTTAAACTCAGGCAAAACTAATCTTGCAAGTTGATCAAAAAATTGCTTCGCAAAAATGCTCTTGTTAAAGTGTCTTGGGACTAACTTAGGAAGAATTTAAAAGGTCCCAAAACAAATCAGGTCATAAAATTGGTTTTCCAACATTACACACCAAAAAAGTCTGTCATTTGCTTCATTAGAAAGGCAATTTTAACATGACATTTTTAAAATCTAAGTTGTTTCATTTTCCTTGTTTCATATTACTTTTCACCACACCCACACTCTCTTATGCAAAACATTTTTAAAACTAGTAAACTCAGCTTCATCTCCCTTTTACATTGCAGCTGACTCTGTTAAATCTATGGTAGCTCAGTCATAATCAATTACTGGGATACACAACCCAGGGGGAAAATTTAATAGTAAAGCAAATACTTTTGTATAAAAAACCTTAATGTCTGATAAAAGACTGTTATCAAAAATGTGCAAAGAACTTTGAAAACTCAACAGTGAAAAAAAAACAATTTAAAAATGGACAAAAAAGGCTGAATAGACACCTCACCACAGAAACTATACAAATTGCAAATAAGCATATGAAAAGATGCTCCATATCAAATTTCACCAGGGAAATGCATATTTTTTAAAAAATGAAAACCACTATATACCTATTAGAATGTCCAAAATCTAGAATACGAACAATACCAAGTGCCAGCAAGGATGTGGAGCAATAGGACCTCTCATTCATTGCTGTTGAGTGTACAGAATGGTACAGTCACTCTGGAAGATACTTTGGTAATTTCTTATGTAATTAACATACTCTTACTGCTCAATCCAGCAATCATGCTCCTTGGCATTTACCCAAATTAATTGAAAACATGTATCCACACAAAAATGAATGTTCATAACAGCTTTATTCATAATTGCCAAAATTTGGAAGCAACCAAAATGCCTTTCAGTAGGTGAATGGAAAAGGAAAGGGTGGCCCATACTGACAATGGAATATTCTGTGCCTAAAAGAAATGAGCTACGAAACCATGAAAAGACATAGAGGAAACACAAATGCATATTATTAAGTAGAAAAAGGCACGCTGAAAAGACTTCATACTGTACGATTCCAACTATATGATGACATCTGGAAAAGGCAAAACTACGAAGATGAAAAACGATTAATGGTTGTCAGGGGTTAGAAGGGAAGGAAGGATGAATAGACAGAGCACAGAAGGTTTTTAGTGTAGCGGGACAGTTCTTTATAATACTACACTATGGATATATGTCATTTTATAGTTGCATAATGCGTCCCAAAATATCTCCACAGAAACATCCAGAATGTTTGACCATACATGTGGGCACCATGGTCCAGCAAAGCTGACACATAAAATGACCGTCACATCTACTACTAACCTGGGTCTTGAGCAATCTCATCTCTTTCTTTTACTGAAGTTCTCTCAGCTCTTCAGAAGGGTTGAAGCTACTCTTTATGAGGCCAACTGTGAAGTACCTTTGATAATATAATGTTGAGGTCCTAATATTGTATCCCAAGTACTAAAAGAAGGGAATATATTTGTTCCACTATTTTAGTAGGTCCATAAGCATGAACAATGACAAAAATATAAGTTGAGAAACTTGAAAAAATGCCATGATCTGAATTTAGGGTATTCAGGAATAAAAATTTTCTCACTGTGAATCTGAATATAGAAAACACCATTTAGAATTACTAGATTCTAACTGCTCAAATCTTTCTACCTGATGTTAGAAAAGAATTTTAAACATTTGTCAGCCTTTGCTATGTTATTGGAGAAGGCAATGGCAACCTACTCCAGTACTCTTGCCTGGAAAATCCCATGGACGGAGGAGCCTGGTAGTGTGCAGTCCCTAGGGTTGCTGAGGGGTCGGCCATGATTGAGCAGCTTCTCTTTTACTTTTCACTTTCATGCATTGGAGAAGAAAATGGCAGCCCACTCCACTGTTCTTGCCTGGAGAACCCCAGGGATGGGGGAGCCTGGTGGGCTGCGATCTATGGGGTCACAGAGTTGGACACAACTGAAGCAGCTTAGCAGCAGCAGCAGCAAAAGCTATGTTATTATCCAATATTACATCTTAAGTTTGTTCTGTGTGTCTACCAAAACCCAGCTCTCTTCACACCTCCTGTGGTCCATATTGAGAGAAGCCATCATCTCTTGACTTTGGGCTTCCCTGAATTATCTTGCTGGCCACATCAAGAATACAAGGCTCTGGCCACTCTATATAAAAGCTACATCTCAGGGTTGAGTTTGAAACCTCAATGAGATGAGGTTACATCTCCCCTAAGACAAAAACTAGGCTTCCTTCCACTTACTATGAAGTGGCAGATTTCTCAAGTTCAGTTTTCCTCCCCTATAAAGCAACACACTGCATGTACAAGCATCCACCTGGAACCATATGTGCCACTCCTTTGCGCAACTCTGGGGCATGAAGCTGTGGCTAACACTTTTGCTCTAATAAAAAAAAAATTTTTTTTATCTCTGACCCAGGAGTCTCATGTCCTTTGCCTTTTAAGAAGGTAGCCATGAGCCAGAAAAAAGCTGACTTGTTAGCTTGTAAATAGGATAAAATCTTAGACCACTCACAGTTCTTGACAGTACTATTGTGAATGAGTGAGTGAACGAGTGAAGTCACTCAGTCATGTCTGACTCTTTGCGACCGCGTGGACTGTAGCCAACCAGGCTCCTCTGTCCATGGGATTCTCCAGGCAAGAATACTGGAGTGGGTTGCCATTTCCTTCTCCAGGGGATCTTCCTGACCCAGGGATCAAACCCGGGTCTCCCGCATTGCAGGCAGATGCTGTAACTTCTGAGCCACCAAGGAAGCCCCAGTGAAGAAGTACTAACAATTACACATCTCCCCTCCCCCAAAATAGATTCCATACCGACTGAAGCAGCTATTAAGCTATCAAATGGAGTATTAAAAGAAGAATCAGAAAAGAACTGGGACTGTGGCTAGAAGGGTTGGCCAAAGTTGTACAGTGCCTTGGAAATTCTGAGTAGACTCATTGGTAAAGACAAACTCCGTGACTGTGGTTGAGGTCAGGCCTGCCTTCCTCTTTCAGGAAGAGTATCAATACCCATATTTTGTGCCTCTTACAAATATTTTGTTAATTCATTCATTCAATGATTATTGAAAGGTCTGTACAAGATTAAAATTTTCATACTCTTATTTTTTTAATTTTACAATGTAATTTGGAGGTTCATCCACACTAATGCAGAGAGGTATTCTCATTCCTTTATTCATTCATCCTTTTTATGAGAAATTGTTTTTAAAGACTTCTATTGGCCCAGGTTAGTTAATATTCTAGCTTCTATTCTAGTTATTTTACCCTGTAAATAAAGTTGTTTCACACTCTAAATGAAATTATCTTTCTCCTGTTCTGCATCTTTCATATGTTCACAGGTACCTTTCAGGATCTCCTGCATACCACTCCAGTTACGCCTTTATTCTCTATCTCTTTGTCTACAATACTGGTATCATATTTGTGAATTAGTACTGTATTTGTATAATTGTAAGGGATTTGATACTTGAACGGTCTAGTGGTTTTTCCCACTTTCTTCAATTTAAGTCTGAATTTTTCAATAAGGAGTTCATGGTTTGAGTCACAGTCAGCTCCCAAACTTATTTTTGCTGACTGTATAGAGATTCTCCATCTTCGGCTGCAAAAAATATAATCAATCTGATTTCGGCATTGACTGTCTGGTGATGTCCATGTGTAGAGTCATCTCGTGTTGTTGGAAGAGGGTGTTTACTATGACAAGTGCATTCTCTTGGCAAAACTCTGTTAGCCTTTGCTCTGCTTCATTTTGTACTCCAAGGCCAAATTTGCCTGTTACTCCAGGTTTCTCTTGACTTCCTACTTTTGCATTCCAGTTCTCTATGATGAAAAGGACATCTTTTTTTTTTTTTTTTTTTTGTATTAGTTCTAGAAGGTCTTGTAGGTCTTCATAGAACCATTCAACTTCAGCTTCTTCAACATTAGGGGTTGGGGCATAGACTTGGATTACTGTAATACTGCATGGTTTGCCTTGGAAACAAAGAGAGATCATTCTGTCGTTTTTGAGACTGCACCCTACTACTGAATTTTGGACTCTTTTATTGACTATGAGGGCTACTCCATTTCTTCTAAGAGATTCTTGCCCACAGTAGTAGATATAATGGTCATCTGAATTAATTCACCCATTTCAGTTCATTTTAGTTCACTGATTCCTAAAATGTCTATATTCACTCTTGCCATCTCCTGTTTGACCACTTCCAATTTACCTTGATTCATGGACCTAACATTCCAGGTTCCTATGCAGTATTGTTCTTTACAGCATCGGACTTTACTTCCATCACCACTCACATCCACAACTGGGTGTTGTTTTCACTTTGGCTCCATCTCTTCATTCTTTCTGGGGTTATTTCTCCACTCTTCTCCAGTAGCATATTGGGCACTTACCGACCTGGGGAGTTCATCTTCCAGTGTCATATCTTTTTGCCTTTTCTTACTGTTCATGGAGTTTTGGAAGGCAAGAATACTGATGTGGTTTGCCATTCTCTTCTCGAGTGGACCAGGTATTGTCAGAACTCTCCACCATGACCCATCCATCTTGGGTGGCCCAACATGGCATGGCTCATAGTATCATTGAGTTAGACAAGGTTGTGGTCCATGTGATCAGTTTGGTTAGTTTTCTGTGATTGTGGTTTTCATTCTGTCTGCCCTCTGATGGAAAAGGATAAGAGGTTTATGGAAGCTTCCTGATGGGATAGACTGACTGTGGGGAAACTGGGTCTTGCTTTGATGGGGGGCTATGCTCAGTAAATCTTTAATCCAATTTTGTGTTGATGGGTGGGGCTGTGTTCTCTCCCTGTTGCTTGACCTGAGATCAAACTATGGTGGAGGTAAAGAACATGATGGCGATCTCCTTCAAAAGGTCCCTTGCATGCATTGCTGCACTCAGTGCCCCCAACCCTGCAGCAGGCCACCGCCGACCCACACCTCCGCCAGAGACTCCTGGACACTCACAGGCAAGTCTGGGTCAGTCTCTTGTGGAGTCACTGCTCCTTTCTCCTGGGTCTTGGTGAGCACAAGGTTTTGTTTGTGCCCTCCATGAGTCTGTTTCCCAGGCCTGTGTAACTTCTCTAATCAAATCCCACTGGCCTCCAAAATCAAATTCCCTGGGGGTTCTCAATCCCTTTGCCAGATTCTCAGATTGGGAAATCTCTTTTTCATCCTAGAACTTTCTTAACAATGCCAGAATTTAGTTGGTATAATTGTTCTACAGTTTGTGGATCATTTGCTTGGTGGCTTTATGGCAGGGTTAATGGCATCCACCAAGAGGGCTTTGGCCACACCCAGGTCTGCTGCACCCAGAGCCCCTGCCTCTGCCCCTGCCGTGGCAGGCCACTGCTGATCCATAGCTCCACAGGAGATATTCAAACACTCAAAGACAGGTCTGGCTCAGATTCTGTGTGGTCTCCTGGTGCAGGAGATTAGATCTTATGGATACAGTGCTTGAAGAACCACGAATGGAGGTTCATGACATACAGGTGGCAATGATCAAGACCATTTCCAAGAAGAAAGAAATGCAAAAAGAGAAAATTGTTGTCTGAGGAGACCTACAAATAGCTGAGAAAAGAATAGAAGTGAAAGGCAAATGAGAGAAGGAAAGATATACCCATTTGAATGCAGAGTTCCCAAGAATAGCAAGGAGAGACAAAAAAGCCTTCCTCAGTGATCAATGCAAAGAAAGAGGAAAACAACAGAATGGGAAAGACTAGAGATCTTTTCAAGACAATTAGAGATACCAAGGGAACATTTCATGCAAAGATGGGCACAATGAAGGACAGAAACGGTATGGACCTAACAGAAGTAGAAGATATTAAGAAGAGATGGCAAGAATACACAGAAGAACTGTACAAAGAAGATCTTCATGACCCAGATAATCACAATGGTGTAATCACTCACCTAGAGCTAGACATCCCGGAATGCGAAGTCAAATAGGCCTTAGAAAGCCTCACAACGAACAAAGCTAGTGGACGTGAAGAAATTCTAGTTGAGCTATTTCAAATCCTAAAAGATGATGCTGTGAAAGTGTTGCATTCAATATGCCAGCAAATTTGGAAAACTCAGCAGTGGCCACAGGACTGGAAAAGGTCAGTTTTCATTCCAATCCCAGAGAAAGGCAATGCCAAAGAATGTTCAAACTACTGCACAATTACACTCATCTCACATGCTAGTAAAGTCATGCTCAAAATTCTCCAAGCCAGGCTTCAACAGTACGTGAACTGTGAAATTCCAAATGTTCAAGCTGGATTTAGGAAAGGCAGAGGAACCAGAGATCAAATTGCCAACATCGATTGGATCATCAAAATACAAGAGAGTTCCAGAAAAACATCTACTCTGCTTTATTGACTATGCCAAAGCGTTTGACTGTGTGGGCCACAACAAACTGTGGAAAATTGTTCAAAAGATGGGAACACTGACCACCTGACCTGCCTCCTGAGAAATCTGTATGCAGGTCAAGAAGCAACAGTTAGAACTGGCCATGGAACAACAGACTGGTTCCAAATTGGGAAAGGAGTACATCAAGGCTGTATACTGTCACCCTGCTTATTTAACTTATATGCATGAGAAATGCTGGGCTGGATGAAGCACAGACTGCCAGGAGAAATATCAATAACCTCAGATATGCAGATGATACCACTCTTATGGCAGAAAGGGAAGAAGAACTAAAGAGGCTCTTGATGAAGGTGAAAGAGGAGAGTGAAAAGGTTGGCTTAAAGCTCAACATTCAGAAAACGAAGATCATGGCATCTGGTCCCATCACTTCATAGGAAATAGATGGGAAAACAGTGGAAACAGTGGAAGATTTTATTTTTCTGGGCTCTAAAATCACTACAGATGGTGAATGCTCCATGAAATTAAAAGATGCTTACTCCTTGAAAGGAAAGTTATGACCAAACTAGGTAGCATATTAAAAAGCAGAGACATTACTTTGCCAACAAAGGTCCATCCAGTCAAAGCTATGTTTTTCCATTAGTCATGTATGGATGTGAGAGCTGGACTATAAAGAAAGCTGAGGGCCAAAGAATTGATGCTTTTGAACTGTGGTGCTGGAGAAGACTCTTGAGAGTCCCTTGGATTGTAAGGAGATCCAACCAGTCCATCCTAAAGGAAATCAGTCCTGAATATTTGTTGGAAGGACTGATGCTGAAGTTAAAACGCCAATACTTTGGCCACCTGATATAAAGAACTGACTCACTGGAAAAGACCCTGAAGCTTGGAAAGATTGAATGCAGGAGGAGAAGGGGTGACTGAGGATGAGATGGTTGGATGGCATCACTGACTCAATGGACATAAGTTTGAGCAAGCTCTGGAAGTTGGTAATGGACAGGGAAGCCTGGCGTGCTGCAGTCCATGGGATTGCAAAGAGTCAGACACAACGGAACGACTAACTGACTTACTAATGTATTTGGAAAATACAACTATTCCATTGTCTGCCCAGTTCTAGACTTCCCCTGATCAGAAAGCTGCCCACATCTGGGTGAGACTCTTATATTTATACAGAAATCAGTTGTTCAACAGATATTTATTGAGCAACTTCGATCTGCCATGGATTATTACAAGAGATAGAAATCAGCAGTGAACAAACAGAAAATAGCCTATTCTAGTCAGGCTTTGTAAATAGATGGTCAGGAAGTAAGCAAAAATTCATGTTCTTATATATGGCAAAAATAAAATAGGATAATTGGATAAGGCATACGAAAGCAAATGGTATTTTATATTAGATGCTTATAGAAAGTATCTCTGAGGTGACATTATATCTGACACTTGGAAGCTGAAAGAAAAACCAGACACATGAGTCCCCAGGGATAAAACATTCTAGGAAGAGGAAATCAAAGGACAAGGAAATGGCTGGCCTATCTCAAGGACAGATAAAGTCAGAATGGCCAGAGAAAGAGAGAGAAATGGGAGGTCGACAAGATCTCCTCCCTATACTCTGGAGTTAAGACCCAAGAGAAACTAGTACTATGACCAAAACCATTAGGAATATTATGAACAAAATCATTAACTGCCCAACATTTTGTGTTCCCCTAGACCTATCTTGGGCTTCTCTGGTGGCTCAGAGGTTAAAGTGTCTGCCTGGAATGCAGGAGACCTGGGTTCAGTCCCTCGGTCGGGAAGATCCCCTGGAGAAGGAAATGGCAACCCACTCCAGTACTCTTGCCTAGAGACCTATCTTAGAATTGTTATGTCACCAGAAAGCATAGTCCCAGGATGACTTTGTGCCAGTTTCTTAGTAATGGATATTCACCGACTTTACAAAGAATTGTAAGACACCTATATCACTTTTGTTTTTTCCATCTTGTCATGTCATGACCAACATAGTAAAATGTCCAGAAGTACAAATAACAAAGAACACATAGGAATTAATTCTATGGACACCAGATAATGGTGTTAGGGAATTAATATCGGTATTAATGATTCAATTACATCAGAAGAATGCCAAAATGGAATATATGACCCCTGGAGCCCTAGGACAGAAGTTATAATAGGAGATGAGAGAGAAACCATCCTGCAGGGAACCAGCATCAGATCCTACAAAACACTAGGGTGCATGTTGATATAAGAAGAAACCAACAATCTTGTGAAGCAATTATCCTCCAATTAAAAATAAACCAATTTTTAAAAAGAATTCTGAAAAAAAAATACAAAATTTCCAACCTAAGGAAATAAAAAGAGTATTAGGGATTTAACTCAGGAAAGGGTGTTATTTAGATAACAAGAGGGGTAGAGGGCAAACTTAGTCACTCCCTCTCTCTCTTGGATAAGTCTTTTCACCGGAAAAGAGAACTAAGAGTCAAATATTTTTATTGAAGACATTAAAGCTTACTTTGAGTCTTATACAACTAAATTAGCTGAAGAAGATGAAAAGCTCTTTTAGTATATTTAGTTGCTGTTAAGCATTATCTTAGGGCTTCCCTGGTGGCACAGTGGTAAAGAACTCACTTGACAATCCAGGAGAGGTGGATTCTATCTCTAGGTTGGGAAGATCCTCTGGAGTAGCAAATGGCAACCCACTCCAGTATTCTTGCCTGGGAAATCCCACACACAGAGGAGCCTGGTGGGCTACTGTTCATGGGGTCACAGAGTCAGACACAACTTAGCTACTAAACAACAAACATAATCTTAGCTGGCAAGCAAATTTTGAGACTAGAAATCATTTACCCCATAATTCTATCCTTTCAATAAAATTTAATTCAATAAAAAATTTAACTTGTTTCAATTTCCATTTCCAGTCTTTTTACCTAGACACACTTATAAGTAATATTGTAATAATAGTTTTATAGATATAATCTCATAACTTTTAACATTGGGGGTTTTTTGAGGGGAGGAGAATGTTGGTTCCATTTCTGGTCATCTGAGATGAAATAGACTAGACCGTCTGGGTGGAACACAACTCTGGCTTTTAAATTTTCACAACAGAATGACAACTCTGCCTTCTGTTCACCTTTTCTCTAAGTGTGTGGTTCTCACTTTTATCAGCAACATAGACTTCATGCAGAACAAGTGCTTGTCAGAGAAAGTGACTGCATCTAAAAGCTCTTATATCTAATATATCCAACAGGACAGAGTTGAATAGGCAAGCACGCCACCTATTTTTTTCCCCCAAGCTCTACCTTGGTATTATTAGATCAATAGAAAATGCAGTCCAGAATCACACTCTCTCAGCTCTTCATTTCACACTGTATTCTTTATAAAGAGTTAATATTGGAAGATTTCAGGCAAGAAGTGCCTTTGTCCCTTTTTTACTGTGAACTAGATTTACCTATGAAAAGAGACTCACACTGTAAATGTGTTGTGAGATTTGGTTCCAGAAAGATGATGCTTCCTGCAGAGCTTTTTCACATGTTTCCTGTTTTGAAAAATTAAGCCATTAAATGAGGATGATATGACCCAATGACATTGTGATTTGGCTCAGCTGCTTGGAAAGTCAGCCACATTGTGACCCATTATAGCAAATATTTCACCTCAGATTATCTGTTAACATTTCTTCCTGCTCTTTGTAAATAGTTCTAGTTTTCATCATGAATTTTGTATGGCTTACTTTTACAAGTCACGTTAAATCCTCTATAATTCTGTTTCATGCCTATGAAGGGAGTGGCACAGACTCAGTCTACTAAAGTAACCCTTATATTCCAGGAGAATCCGAATATTTCTCACCAAAGGATCCAAGCCTTCAGCAACTTCATTACAACCTTCTTTTTTTTTAATGTTTTAAAAATTATTTATTGAATTTGTTACAGTATTACTTCTGTTTTATGCTCTGGTTTTTCGGCCACAAGGCATGTGGGATCTTAACTCCCTGACCAGGGATTCAACATGCACCCTCTGCATTGGAAGGCCAAGTCTTAACCACTGGACTGCCAGGGAAGCCCCTTCATTGCAACTCTCTAACTAAAGAAAGAAGGATATTCTTGCAGGAATATTACTTAAACAAATATGGTGAAAATATATTCCCTGTAGCAGTGAATGCATGGCTGATCATAGAGGACTGGTGGGAAATAGTGAAGCAGGAAGCTAGAGAGACACCAGGGACAATCTGTAGAACACTTTGAACATCAAGTTTATGAGTTTAATTTCCTGTAATTTTTGAACAGGAAAGAAACTGATGAAATTATCTGGATGGTTTTGACCAAGATAGCACCATTAATATATCTACATTTTCCTGGAGGAGAGATCGTTTGTTGTATGGGATGTTGAGAGTTCATTTTTAGACATTAAATTTTAAGTCCTGGTAGACTATCTTGGTGGAAATGCCCAACCAGTGCTGAGATAGGCATCTGGAACTTGCTATTGATATTAGAGAGCTAGATTTGGGCATTATCTGCATAGAGGAGCATTAGAGAAGCAACGAGGAGAGATGAATGCTCTGGGCTCATTCTCCTTCAATGAACATTTAAAATAACCCCAAAGAGCTGTGAAATCCAAAAAGAAGATCAGGCTCTGCTAAATTAGAGGGCATGGGGAGACAATAGGGCACTTGAATGCCTTCAAAATGACACCCTCCTCTCAGCCCAACAAATAGGCTAAATTTAGAACAGTCTTTTGTCGCTTCGTTACTAGAACTAAAGAGGTCATGAACAGTTTTTTTTACAAAAGGGTAATAAATAATGGAGCTGAGATGCTGAACCAAGAAGAAAATGTACGTTATCTATAAACTGAGAAAACAAATTCTTTAGAGAAGAATAAAAAAGTAATACTGCCAACTCAGCTGGGAGAAAACGAATAGGAGGCAGCGCCTCAAGGTTGTTCACTGACACACTTAAATTGCATGTTTTACCCAATGTCAAGAGAAATAAGTTCATGCTGTTAAAATCAGCCCTCTGTTAAAATCACTTGAGAGAATAGGAGGAAAGAGAAAAATAAAGATAACACTGGCACCTTCACAGCAAAGATAAGACCTTTGCGAAGTGGGACCCAGGCATCATAAATGAGCAATGTAAGTTAAATTCAAAAATAGTCTGTTTCTAATGGTATGTTGATAGAACTGGTTAGCCTGAAGTGGGCTAGGTATAAAAGAGAGTGTTGCAGAAAGAGAAGCTCGGTGTGACCTATGGAAAGATGAGCATTCACATGAAGGGATGAAGCTATAGGGGATAAACTGTAGTTAAGGGACACAGTGACAGGTCAAAGAGTTTGGGCTCCACCCTGAAGGTAATGGGATTCACTGGAAACTTATAAGGAAGGGGAATAACAGATTCCTGTTTGTGTTGGAAAAGGGGACTCAGGGCAGGTACGTACAGCCACCTCGAGTGAGCCAGAGACCAGCAGAGGGAGACCAGCTAGAGGTCTTGCAATAAGGTGGACAAGCACTGCTGAGGATTTGCCCTAGGAAACCACTGGGGAACAAGAGTGGTGTAGGAAGAAGGGTTGTTCTTACTGTTGTTTAGTCGTTAAGTCATATCCCACTCTTCTGCCACCCCATGAACTGTAGCCATCAGGCTCCTCTGTCCATGGGATTTTCCAGGCAAGAATACTGGAGTGGGTTGTAATTTCCTCCTCCAGGGGATCTTCCCAACCCAAGGACTAAACCCACTTCTCCTGCATTGGCAGGAGGATTCTTTCTCACTGAGCCTCCAGAGGAAGCCTGGGAAGAAGGGTTACTGATCATTATTCTTTAGTAGAGTCATGGACATTAGGAGAAAGGGTGTATACAACCAACCACACTTAGCTAAATAACTCTAAAAACTCCAGGATTATCGTGGAGCTCAAGAAAGGATGCTGATGCATGAACTATTGTCCTCAATTTCATCTTCCTTTGGGGAGTTTTTCTTTTGATTCTAATGTTCCCAATACACAGGTCCAAAGGATGTGGAGTCTGATTATATTGGACAAAGCTCTTCCCATACTTCCTTTTAGCACTGCCAAGAAAATGCTATGATGATGGAAATTCAAAACTGAAATCTTAGACTTCCCTGGTGGCACAGTAGTTAAGCATCCACCTGCATTTAAAGGAAACATGGGTTCAATCCACGATCCAGGAAGATCCCATATGCTGTGGGGACAACAAATCCTGTGTGCAACTGGGCCCACACACGCTAGAGCCCATACTCCTCGACAAGAGAAACCACCACAATAAGAAGCCCACACACCCCAACTAGAGAAAGCCCACACACAGCGATGAAAACCAAGTACAGCCAAAAATAAATAAAGAAATAAAATTTAAAAAATTTTTAAAAGTTTCAATGTGGAAGTCTTAAGAGAGTCACCAGGTCTAAGCTCAGTCTCTGAAATAAGCCTTCGGGTGAGATCACAACTGTGTAGGAAACTTTAACACTTGGAAGCATATGATATGAGTTAAATTCAAATCCTAGCTTACCTAAATATATTTATGACCTTAGCCAGGTCCTCAGATGCTTTAAATCACTAATATGTGAAGCAAAGTGAGGTTGAGACCACTTAGACATAGTATTTGAGAAGCAACTGACACCACATGGGCATCTGTATAAGTTAGTAGTTCAAGCTGGCTGCTGGCATGAGAGATCCAACTCCAGTAGATTAAACACACAAAGATTTATTCTACAGAAAAGATGCCCAGGAGTAGGCAGGATAAGGCTGGTGTGGCGACTCCAGACATCTTTAGGGGCCCAGATACCTCCTAGTTTTAATCCTTGAAGTCACTACATAGTCAAGATGGCTGCAGGGCACAATGGAGGAAGGATTCAACTCTCCCTTTTGGAAGCCTGTTCAGGTGTAACTTTCATTTACCCTTCTTTGACCAGAAATTAGTCACAGAGTCCTCTCTACCTAACTGCAAAGTAAGTTGGAAAATCTATTTTTTTCAGCTGGGCACATTGCCCTGAGTTCTTTTACAAAAAAGGAAGAACTGACATTTGACAAGTACTGTCTGTAACAACTGTTATTAATTATTAGTCCCCTTCTCTTCCAATATAAAAACGTTCAACATAGAATTTAATATCATATACATAATTTTTATTGATCAGTGGCATACTAAATGGGAAAATAAAGCATAGTTCTTCATCTTCTAAGAAATTATTAATACATCATTCAAAGTGTTCACTATTCCTTGACTTAGGCAATAAATTAGTGCCAGACCCCCCCCCCAAAAATCCGTCTCTTCTGCTTAAAGACATATTCTCGTTTGTTTTCCGTTTTATCATATAAGAGCTATATCTTTTAATTTTTTCATATTTTGCTTTGGCTTACCATTTTGCACTTCATTTCAACACAAATCTTAGTCTAAATTTCCAATACAATCATCACCAATTATTTTCTTAATTGGTTCTTGTACTTTTGCTCATTTAAAATTCTTAGAGAATTTGCTCTTCAGATTATTTTGAATGTTTAAAAAGGTTGAGGTAACAAACCTAAAGATTAGCAATAGTCCAGAGCTCCTTTGAATTGTTCTTCAGCTCCAGTGCTTAAATAATTAATAGACAGTTGAAAAACTTAGTTTCCAAAGCACTTTATGAAAAGAATTACCGTTAAGCTAATGCCAATGCCTTTCTCAAGATCTAAGAATAAAATAGCTTTCATTCATCTCAAATATAATGCGACTGAGTAGAGAAAACAAACTAGAGTGAAAATCCATTACAATTTTCCAGAACTGGAATTCTGGATGCAGTCAAATACTTTTAAGGAACTAAATCTGATGTAACAAGAAACAAGAATTGCTATGTGACAACATTTAGAAAAAAACTGGAGATTTGAGAGAGGAAAAAAAATCACAAGAGGACTGGAAAAAATTGTAAGATAAAACACAGAATGTGACCTGCGATGCTATTTAGAAGGCAAAATGCTGAAAAGCTAACAGATGAAGATTACTCAGTGGCCATGGCTTTAAGATAACAAAAAGCAAAGTAGTAGGATTCATCTGGCTACAGCAAGTGAAGACATTTCTTTTTTACACAGCTGCCCACTGTCAGAGAGAATATATTAAGAGATGCAGAGATAAGATGAGGCCAAAAAGTGAGTTCTGATCATTTTCAACTAGAAAGAAAGCCAATTTTGAAAAATGAATTCATTATCCTTTCTCAACTCACATCTAATCTGATTTCCCCTGGTGCACTCAAACTCCCTATCTTCTCCAAATTAACCTGTTTCCTCTCAGACCCATGCTGTGAAAATCTTCACTGTGCCATGTACATCCCTGCCTTTGTGTCTTTCCTCAACATCTTCTTCCTTGGGAAAGTCTCACGTAGCTGTATCTTAACCACCTTCTCAGGACCCGCTAAAAAATTGTATTTTCAACAGCTTCTGCCCTCATTATAATCTTTTCATTAAATTCTCCTGCAAATGGATCTGCCACACAATATAGCCTATGCACAGATAATAGCTTTTGAAGTTCTTGTACATATGTTTGTCTTTCACTAAAAGAGAGATCACCTGGTATGGAAACCACATCCCATGTTCTGATGACATAACTGTGCCTGAGGCAAAACTGAGCACAGGTGGTGGCAACTGTAGAGAGAACCCAGGGCTTTCTGCATGCAGCTTTTTCTTCTTCTCTCTTTGCATACGATTATTAACTCTCCTAGTAACATTCTATAATTGGTACTTGCCCATCTTTTTATTTTCTTGGTGGTTTTCCTCCTTGAGAACCAAAACATAAGGGAAAGAGTGAGATGAGTTTAGAGGCTTATATCTCAAAGACTGATTTGGCTTGGCTCTAAAGTACTTTGCCTTTGATATCCTCTGAAGTATATTCTGGAGAAATAATTCCAGAAAGAATGAAGGGATGGAACCAAAGCCAAAACAATACCCAGCTGTGGATGTGACTGGTGATAGAAGCAAGGTCCAGTGGTGAAAAGAGCAATATTGCATAGGAACCTGGAGTGCTAGGCCAATGAATCAAGGCAAATTGAAAGTGGTCAAACAGGAGATGTCAAGAATGAATGTCGACATTCTAGGAATCAGCGAACTAAAATGGACTGGAACGGGTGAATTTAACTCAGATGACCATTATATCTACTACTGTGGGCAGGAAACCCTTAGAAGAAATGGAGTAGCCATTATGGTCAACAAATGAGTCCAAAATGCACTACTTGGACGCACTCTCAAAAAACGACAGGACAATCTCTGTTCATTTCCAAGGAAAACCATTCAATATCACGGTAATCCAAGTCTATGCCCCAAGCAGTAACATTGAAGAAGCTGAAGTTGATGGTTCTATGAAGACCTACAACACCTTTTAGAACTAACACCCAAAAAAGATGTCCTTTTCATTATAGGGGACTGAAAAGCAAAAGCAGGAAGTCAAGAAACACCAGAAGTAACAGGCAACTTTGGCCTTGGAATACGGAATGAAGCAGGGCAAAGGCTAATAAATTTTTGCCAAGAGAACGCACTGGTCATAGCAAACACCCTCTTCGAACAACACAAGAGAAGACTACACATGGACATCACCAGATGGTCAACACTGAAATCAGACTGATTATATTCTTTGCAGCCAAAGATGGAGAAGCTGCATAGAGTCAACAAAAATAAGAGCAGTAGCTGACTGTGGCTCAGATAATGAACTCCTTATTGCCAGAATCAGACTTAAATTAAAGAAAGTAGGGAAAACCACTAGACTATTCAGGTATGACCTAAATAAAATTCCTTATGATTATACAGTGGAAGTGAGAAATAGATTTAAAGGCCTAGATCTGATAGACAGAGTGCCTGATGAACTATGCAATGAAGTTCATGACATTGTACAGGAGACAGGGATCAAGACCATCCCCATGGAAAAGAAATGCAAAAAAAAAAAAAATAGCTGTCTGAGGANCCGCTTAAGCGCAGCCACCGATCTTTGGATGTGAGTTGATCTTCCCAGTCCCCGACCCTGCCCTAGGACGTGGGGACATGGGGTAACTCCTCTCGGGCAGGCTGAGTGCGCTGGTCATTGCAGCCACCAGTGCTGAGTGCTAATCAATCAGTGGCTCTTCCCAGCCCCTGACCCTGGCCTCAGACACAGGGTGGCCCTCCCGGCCCCAGACCCTGGCCTCGGGCACAGGGTGGCTCCTCCCGGTCGCTGCCCCTGACCTCAGACACGGAGTGGTTCTTCCCAGCCCCTCACCCTGACCTCGGACACGGTGTGGCTCCTCTCAGCTGTTCCCGTGCCATCGCAGCCTGGCACTCTCGGCCGCTGCCCCGACCTTGGAAGTGGAGTGGCTGCTCTCAGCCGTTCCTGGGCAGTCACAGCCCGGGACTCTCAGCCGCTGTCTCTTGGACGCGGGATGGCTCCTCCCGGCTGCCGCCCCTGACCAGGGACACGGGGTGGTTCCTCTTGGCTGCGCTTAGTGTGCCAGCTCCGCAGCCACCTGCCAGAATTGATGCTTTTGAACTCTGGTGTTGGAGAATACTCTTGAGAGTCCGGTGGACGGCAAGGAGATACAACCAGTCCATCCTAAAGGAGATCAGTCCTGAATATTCATTGGAAGGACTGATGCTGAAGCTGAAACTCCAATACTTTGACATGATGAGAAGAACTGACTCATTTGAAAAGATACTGATGCTGGGAAAGATTGAAGGNCCTGCCAGAATTGATGCTTTTGAACTCTGGTGTTGGAGAATACTCTTGAGAGTCCGGTGGACGGCAAGGAGATACAACCAGTCCATCCTAAAGGAGATCAGTCCTGAATATTCATTGGAAGGACTGATGCTGAAGCTGAAACTCCAATACTTTGACATGATGAGAAGAACTGACTCATTTGAAAAGATACTGATGCTGGGAAAGATTGAAGGTGGGAGGAGAAGGGATTGACAGAGGATGAGATGGTGGATGGCATGACTGAGTCAGTGGAAATGAGCTTGAGTAAGTTTCAGGAATTGGTCATGGACAGGGAAGCCTGGCATGCTGCAGTCCATGGGGCAGCAAAGAGTCGGACACGACTGAGTGACTGAACTGAACTGAAGCTCTCCATCTCTCTGTCATAATTTGGTTTGTAGAGCTCTTCATTATCTTTCTCTTCCAAAGTACAGAACACTGGTCCTAACACTGATGGAATGATGCTGACTGGACCGAGGGAACAAGAAGCAGCGAATGCTCTGGCTTGTTGGTAAAGTACTTTCCTATCACTGGGTAAGAAATAAACATGACTAAATTTCAAGAGTCTTCTGACTCTGAAATTTCTAGGGGGCCAGTGAAGTGGAGCATGCTGAGATGGCTCTTCTCAGATGAACAGTCATTGTTGCATCCATTGTCTCCTGGAGTAAAGAAAGGAGAATCAGATATACTGGGGCCTCTTTAGATTTGGGAGGCAACATATTCCTCTTTTAAGTATGTTCCTATGACCCATTTCCCAAGTTACCCCCAAAGATGCTAGTTTTGAATGAAGCCTGGAACAATAGAAGGGTCTGCAATAGCTCCAAGCTATTATCTAAGCCTCTCTGTCACTTGGTCCATATGTTTCAGTAGATCCAATGTTGTTTAAAGTGTCAGTGGCAGATAGGAATGCTGCTTGAAGCCTTTGACAGGTCCTCAGAAGTGAATTATAGCTCAAGCCTTTAGGATTTTTGAGTAAGACTCTTTCATTCTCTTCAAAGTACTCTTCTTTCCAATATTGAGCTCTTGACTTGCTAGTGGGCATTAGTAGAAACTGAACACTTGCTCATTACCTACCAAATCACCGTAAGACCTATGATACCTTTCTATGAACTAGTGCTATATAATTATAATATTAAAATGCTTGTTTTAAAGACACATATGTATTGAAAATAAAATAGAAACATCATATGTGATGTTATTCTTATATTTACCAAATTTTTTTAGTTTATTACATTTTTTACTTATTTTTTTTCTTTACAGTATCGTATTGGTTCTGCCACACATCAACATGAGTCTGCCACGGGCATAGACATGT
>SJYA01001459.1:62307-96448 GCA_006410615.1 Neotragus moschatus
ACCTATAATTCGAATGTTGGAGCGTTTCATATTGTCCTGAAGATCTCTGAGATTGTCCTCATTTCTTTTAATTCGTTTTTCTTTTTTCCTCTCTGATTCAGTTATTTCTACCATTCTATCTTCTATTTCACTATTCCTATCTTCTACCTCCATTATTCTACTATTTGTTGCCTCCAGAGTGCTTCTGATCTCATTTATTGCATTATTCATTATATATTGATGCTTTTTTATTTCTTCTACGTCCTTGTTAAACCTTTCTTGCATCTTCTCAATCCTTGTCTCCAGATTATTTATCTGTGATTCCATTTTGAGTTCAAGATTTTGGATCATTTTCACTAACAATATTCTGAATTCTTTCTCAGGTAGATTCCCTATCTCTTCCTCTTTTGTTTGGTTTGGTGGGCATTTCTCCTGTTCCTTTACCTCCTGGGTATTCCTCTGTCTCTTCATCTTGGTTATATTGTTGCATATATTCTGGGAATTTGCAGAGTTATCTTTATTATGGAATTTCCTTCCTATAGGCCGGGTTGTATCAGTGGCTTGTCAAGGTTTCTTGGTTAGGGAGGCTTGTTTTGGAGTCTGGTGTGTGGAGCTGGATTTCTTCTCTCTTGAGCTTGGAATATCACTACACGGCTACCCCAGCCAAGTGCAGTGTCCACTCCCCACCCTGGAGGAAGGGCGTCTCATCACTGCCGCCCCTCCCGACCCTCAACGTGGGGCAGCTCCTCCAGGTCCTCCCGCGTCAGTGCAGCCACTGAGCTTTGGGTGTGAGTTGATCTTCCCAGTCCCTGACATGGGGACGTGGGGTAACTCCTCTCGGGCAGGCTGAGTGTGCTGGTCATTGCAGCCACCCGTGCTGAGTTCTAATCAATCAGTGGCTCTTCCCTGCCCCCTACCCTGGCCTCAGATGTAGGGTTGTCCTCCCGGCCCCTGACCCTGGCCTCGCGCACAGGGTGGCTCCTCCCGGTCGCCGCCCCTGACCCCAGACACGGAGTGGTTCTTCCCAGCCCCCCACCCTGACCTCAGACACGGTGTGGCTCTTCTCAGCTGTTCCCACGCCATCGCAGCCTGGCACTCTCGGCTGCTGCCCCTGACCTCGGAAGTGGGGTGGCTCCTCTCAGCTGTTCCTGTGCCACCACAGCCCGGGACTCTCAGCCGCTATCTCTGTCCTCCAACGTGGGGTACCTCCTCTCGGCCACGCTGAGTGGGAAGTGGGGTGGCTCCTCTCAGCCGTTCCTGCGCTGTCACAGCCTGGGACTCTTGGCTGCTGTCTCTTGGACGCGGATGGCTCCTCCTGGCTGCCACCCCTGACCAGGATGCAGGGTGGTT
The DNA here is from genome assembly GCA_006410615.1 of Neotragus moschatus. Taxonomy (NCBI): domain Eukaryota; kingdom Metazoa; phylum Chordata; class Mammalia; order Artiodactyla; family Bovidae; genus Neotragus; species Neotragus moschatus. Next base: position 63,637 of record SJYA01001459.1, read on the forward strand.
CCTCTCGGCTGCGCTTAGTGCGCCGGCTCTGTGCGCCGGCTCTGCAGCCGCCTGCCAGAATTGATGCTTTTGAACTCTGGTGTTGGAGAATACTCTTGAGAGTCCGGTGGACAGCAAGGAGATACAACCAGTCCATCCTAAATGAGATCAGTCCTGAATATTCATTGGAAGGACTGATGCTGAAGCTGAAACTCCAATACTTTGACGTGATGAGAAGAACTGGCTCATTTGAAAAGATCCTGATGCTGGGAAAGATTGAAGGCGGGAGGAGAAGGGATTGACAGAGGATAAGATGGTGGATGGCATGACTGACTCAGTGGAAATGAGCTTGAGTAAATTCCAGGAATTGGTCATGGACAGGGAAGCCTGGCATGCTGCAGTCCATGGGGCAGCAAAGAGTCGGACACGACTGAGTGACTGAACTGAACTGAAGCTCTCCATCTCTCTGTCATAATTTAGTTTGTAGAGCTCTTCATTATCTTTCTCTTCCAAAGTACAGAACACTGGTCCTAACACTGATGGAATGATGCTGACTGGACCGAGGGAACAAGAAGCAGCAAATGCTCTGGCTTGTTGGTAAAGTACTTTCCTATCACTGGGTAAGAAATAAACATGACTAAATTTCAAGGGTCTTCTGACTCTGAAATTTCTAGGGGGCCAGTGAAGTGGAGCATGCTGAGATGGCTTTTCTCAGATGAACAGTCATTGTTGCATCCATTGCCTCCTGGAGTAAAGAAAGGAGGATCAGATATACTGGGGCCTTTTAGAGTTGGGAGGCAACATATTCCTCTTTTAAGTATGTTCCTATGGCCCATTTCCCAAGTTACCCCCAAAGATGCTAGTTTTGAATGAAGCCTGGAACAATAGAAGGCTCTGCAATAGCTCCAAGCTATTATCTAAGCCTCTCTGTCACTTGGTCCATATGTTTCAGTAGATCCAATGTTGTTTAAAGTGTCAGTGGCAGATAGGAATGCTGCTTGAAGCCTTTGACAGGTCCTCAGAAGTGAATTATAGCTCAAGCCTTTAGGATTTTTGAGTAAGACTCTTTCATTCTCTTCAAAGTACTCTTCTTTCCAATATTGAGCTCTTGACTTGCTAGTGGGCATTAGTAGNTGTCTCTGTCCTCCAACGTGGGGTAGCTCCTCTCGGCCGCGCTGAGTGGGAAGTGGGGTGGCTCCTCTCGGCCGTTCCTGCGCCGTCACAGCCCGGGACTCTCGGCTGCTGTCTCTTGGACGCCGGATGGCTCCTCCGGCTGCCGCCCCTGACCACGGACGCGGGGTGGCTCCGCAGCCGCCTGCACTTAGTGAGCCGGCTCCGCAGCCGCCTGCGCTTAGTCCCAGCTGGTGTTTTAAAGAGATGAATTTTGAAGAAGTCAAAGGGCTAGAAACTCTGCTTAATTTGCTTCTCCTTGTGTTAAGGTGAATTCAGTTCCAAACAGGTAATTGCACTCCTGAACTCCAGGAGGTAGCCAACAGCATAGCTCTTCCTGGAATTCTACAGTGCAGAGTCTCAGCAGAGCTACTCAGTGGTCCTTCCTGGAAATTTCCTTAGGTATAGTCCTAGGTTAGGTAAAAAGATGCATTGATGTTCAGTATAGACTTTAAAATGGACTGCTTTTACTTCAAACTCTTTCAGAAGTTGGTTAAGTGCAAAGTTTGACTAAAGCAAAATAAGAGTTATTCAGAAGACATTATCTCTGCAGGGAAGGAAAAAACCCTCCCTCTAACCTTGCTAGGTTCTCTGGCTGGGGCCCAGCTGGAAATTAAATTGACAAAAGACAGATTAATAAGAGAAATATAGTTTATTAATATGTGTAGCACACATACACTCAGGAAAAACTGACAAGTAACTCAAAGGGGTGTTTAGAATTTGGGGCTTATATAACATCTTAACAAAGAAAAATGCATTTGTAGAGAAGTGACAAGATAGAGAAAAGGGGTTCAGCTTTGGGGGGTCAGAAGCTATGGGAAGGTAAGGATACGGGGGGAACTGATGGAAGATGAGCGTTATTTTACTAAGGCTCATTATGAACTTTCCTCTGGCTTCTTCTCTGGCTGGAGAGGAGTCTAGAGTTGTCTTCCACGACTAAGAACCTAAGGGTGGTCCTCCTTTTCCNGTTAAGTGCAAAGTTTGACTAAAGCAAAATAAGAGTTATTCAGAAGACATTATCTCTGCAGGGAAGGAAAAAACCCTCCCTCTAACCTTGCTAGGTTCTCTGGCTGGGGCCCAGCTGGAAATTAAATTGACAAAAGACAGATTAATAAGAGAAATATAGTTTATTAATATGTGTAGCACACATACACTCAGGAAAAACTGACAAGTAACTCAAAGGGGTGTTTAGAATTTGGGGCTTATATAACATCTTAACAAAGAAAAATGCATTTGTAGAGAAGTGACAAGATAGAGAAAAGGGGTTCAGCTTTGGGGGGTCAGAAGCTATGGGAAGGTAAGGATACGGGGGGAACTGATGGAAGATGAGCGTTATTTTACTAAGGCTCATTATGAACTTTCCTCTGGCTTCTTCTCTGGCTGGAGAGGAGTCTAGAGTTGTCTTCCACGACTAAGAACCTAAGGGTGGTCCTCCTTTTCCTGGTATGAGAGAGTGAGACACCTCTACAAGTGAAAATTTAAGTCCTGCTTTCAGTACTCTTGCCTGGAGAATCTCATGGACAGAGGAGTTTGATGTGCTACAGTCCACGGGTCGCAGAGTCGGGACTTCACTTTCACTTTTCAGGTAAATGAGAGTTTTTGGAAATCTGCTGTTTCTCAGTTGTCTTCAGTTCAAAATAACCTTTATGTCAACGTGACATGTTTGAGAGCGACACATTCTGATTCCCCTTTTTCTAGCTGAATAGTTGAGAACCATGGTGAATAGGAGATCATGGTCTCCACAGGCAGAAATTATCTCTTCTTCTTTTCCTACTTCCAACATCCCTATTCAGGCTGCCCTTAGCCAGGTCTATTACTATAGGTTCTTCAACATGATCCATTCTTGCCTCCCTAGCCTCATCTCTAAGAACTTCTTGCTTTGCTTTTCCTAATTTATTAACACCAATCTGTAGTTCCCTATAACTACCGTTCTGTTTTCTGCTTCTAAATTTTGCTCGTATTGTTTCCTCAGCTTAGAACACCCTCCCCTCATTCATCACTCGGCCAACTCTCATGCATCTTTCAGGACTAAGATCAGATCTCACCCATCAGAAGCCTTCTCAGGCATCTTCTCTTCAATCCCCTGGCTATGGGAATTGACCCTCCTTTAAGCAAAAGTACGCCATGCACTAAAATTTCCTCTTTCCTCCCACTAAATTATATGCTCCTTCAAATCATAGTTACCGAAGTTACATTGATAAGTCATTACATTGTGTCTTTATATCCTGCTCCTGGTCAAGCTTCTCTACCCAAGAAATAGAGGAGTTAGTCCTTAGATAGCACTCGCCATTGGCTGCAGTCACTACCACGGAACATCCCCAAGTAGGTTATAATTACATCATCTGATCATTTCCTGTGGGCAATCAGTTGCATATTCTGACTCATTCCCTGATCCCCTAAAATCTTTAACCTTGAAATTCCATGGCCAGTCAGAGAATTCATTTTGAGCAGTGAGTAAGCCAATTATTTAAAGTACCCAAGGGGTAAATTTGGTCTTGCTTACAGGTGTGGTCAGCCATTTCTTACCTGTCTGGGCGATTTTCAGTATGATAACTGCCTTGGAGACTGAAAGACCATTGTTAGAGATAAATCCCTGACAGTTATGGTATTTTGATCATCATTGGTCAACTGATTCAGGGAGCATTAGTTCATGCTGCCCTAATTTGTACAAGTCTGGTTGTTACCAGAAAAGAAGCATGTAAACTTCACTGGTTTTGCATGGTTTCAAATGCTGCTTGGAGAGCCAGATGGACAATAGTTCTTGAATCATTCTCACTTAGAAGGATGCTTGCTGAACAGGAAAGAAGGCTGTCTGAGTCAAGTCTGAAGAAATACTGAAAGTTTTATGTCTATATCTGAAACTTGTTTGTCATGGTTAACTAGAATAAGCTATCCAATATTACTTGGAAAACTTTAAAATCATATATGAATATAATAATTAAATTTTTTCTCTCCAGTTCCCTTTTCTGGATGCTTGGTATGATAGAAAAAATATCTATCTTCTTTATTTCTTTAATATGTTAGACAATGATTGGCACAGAGAAGGCATTCAAAATATATTTGTGGAATAAATGAATTGACGAAAAAGTAAAAAAGATAATTAAAAACAATTGAATTACCCTCCCAAGTAACACCAACAAAGCGATGATCAAAATGTTTCTCAGTATACTTATCTTTATCATGAAGGGTTGAACTAATGTAACTAACAGTGAGGTTAGGCTGCTTACCACTCAAGAGCCAATAAAGAGGCAAGGTTTGTGGAAAGAAAGCTTGCTTTCTGTTGGATGCTGGCGACTGGGGTGGAAAGATGAAATCCTGTCCGAAACCTGACTCCCCTCACCCACCACAATCAGGGGACAAGAATTTTTATAGGCAGAGGGAGGGAGATGTGTCAAAATGACACAATCTACTCTGTTCAGTTCAGTCAGTCAGTCATGTATGACTCTTTGCTGCCCCATGGACTGCAGCATGCCAGACTTCCTTGTCGATCACCAGCTCCCAGAGCCTACTCAAATTCATGTCCATTGAGTCAGTGATGCCATCCAACCATCTCATCCTCTGTCATCCCCTTACCCTCCTGCATTCAATCTTTCCCAGCACCAGAGTCTCTTCCAATGAGTCAGTTCTTTATATCAGGTGGCCAAAGTATTGGAGTTTCAGCTTCAGCATCAGTCCTTCCAATGAATATTCAGGACTGATCTCCTTTAGCATGGACTGGTTGGATATCCTTGCAGTCCAAGGGACTCTCAAGAGTCTTCCCCAACACCACAGTTCAAAAGCATCAATTCTTCAGCACTCAGCTTTCTTTATAGTCCAACTTTCACATCAATACATGACTACTGGAAAAACCATAGCTTTGACTAGACAGACCTTTGTCAGCAAAGGAATGTCTTTGCTTTTTAATATGCTGTCTGGGTTAGTCATAGTTTTCTTCCAAGGAGCACGCATCTTTTAATTCCATGGCTGCAGTCACCATCTACAGTGATTTTGAAGACCAAGAAAATAAAGCCTCTCATTGTTTCCACTGTTCTCCATCTATTTGCCATGAAGTGATGGGACCAGATGCCATGATCTTAGTTTTCTGAATGTTGAGTTTTAAGCCAACTTTTTCACTCTCCTCTTTTCACTTTCATCAAGAGGCTCTTTAGTTCTTCTTCACTTTCTGCCATAAGGGTGGTGTCGTCTGCATATCTGAGGTTATTGATATTTCTCCTGGCAATCTTGATTCCAGCCTGTACTTCTTCCATCCCAGCATTTCTCATGATGTACTCTGCATATAAGTTAAATTAGCAGGGTCACAATATACAGCTTTGATGTACTCCTTTCCCGATTTGGAACCAGTCTGTTGTTCCATGTCCAGTTCTAACTGTTGCTTCTTGACCTGATACAGATTTCTGAAGAGGCAGGTCAAGTGATCTGGTATCCCCATCACTTGAAGAATTTTCCATAGTTTGTTGTGATTAACCCAGTCAAAGGCTTTGGTGTAGTCAATAAAGCAGAAGTAGATTTTTTCCTGGAACTCTCTTGCTTTTTCGATGATCCAGCAGATGTTGGCAATTTGATCTCTGGTTCCTCTGTCTTCTAAATCCAGCTAGAATATCTGGACGTTCAGTGTTCATATACTGTTGCAGCCTGGCTTGGAGAATTTTGAGCATTGCTTTGCTAGTGTGTGAAATGAGTGCATTGTGTGGTAGTTTGAGCATTCTTTGGCATTGCTTTTCTTTGGGATTGGAATAAAACTGACCTTTTCCAGTCCTCTGGCCACTGCTGTCTTTTCCAAACTTGCTGGCATATTGAGTGCAGCACTTTCACATCATCATCTTTTAGGATGTGAAATAGCTCAACTGGTGTTCCATCACCTCCACTAGCTTTGTTTGTAATGATGCTTTCTAAGGCCCACTTGACTTTACATTCCAGAATGTCTGGCTCTAGGTGAGTGACCATACCATCATGGTTATCTGAGTCATGAAGATCTATTTTGTATAGTTCTTCTGTGTATTCCTGCTACCTCTTCTTAATATCCTATAATAACTTAATATCTTATCTTATTATCTTATTAATATCTTAAAATATTCTGTTAGGTCTATACCATTTCTGTCCTTCATTGTGCCCATCTTTGCATAAAATGTTTCCTTGGTATTTCTAATTTTCTTGAAGAGATCTCTAGTTTTTCCCATTCTATTGTTTTCCTCTATTTCTTTGCATTGATCACTGAGGAAGGCTTTCTTATCTCTCCTTGCTATTCTTTGGAACTCCACCTTCAAATGGGTATATCTTTCCTTTTCTCTTTTGCCTTTCACTTCTCTTTTCTCAGCTATTTGTAAGGCCTCCTCAGACAACCATTTTGCCTTTTTGCATTTCTTTTTCTTCAGTATGGTCTTGATCACTGCCTCCTGTACAATGTCACAAACCTCCATCCATAGTTCTTCAGGCACTCTATCAGATCTAATCTCTTGAATCTATTTGTCACTTCCACTGTATAATCATAAAGGATTTTATTTAGGTCATACCTGAATGGTCTAGTGGTTTTCCCTACTTTCTTCAATTTAAGTCTGAATTTGGCAATAAGGAGTTCATGATCTAAGCCACTGTCAGCTCCCGCTCTTGTTTTTGCTGACTGTATAGAGCTTCTCTATCTTCGGCTGCAAAAAATGTAATCAGTCTGATTTTGGCATTGACCATCTGGTGATGTCCATGTGTAGAGTCTTCTCTTGTGTTTTTGAAAAAGAGTGTTTCCTATGACCAGTGCACTCTCTTGGCTTAAAGCTCTGCTGGCCTTTGCCCTGCTTCATTTTGTACTTCATGGCCAAATTTGCCTGTTACTCCAGGTATCTCTTGACTTCCTACTTTTGCATTCCAGTCCCCTATGATGAAAAGGACATTTTTTGGGGGTGTCACTGAAGTTATTAGATGGTTAGACCAGTGTCATCTTGATTGTTTCAGATACAGTTAATCTTCAGTTCTAGGGTGTTTGTTCCCATTTCTTTGAGGTCAGTTCTCAGAACTGTGCAAGCTTATGTCTTGGCTAGTCTGGTTATGATGTAGTTAATTTCTTCCACCTGGTGGAGGTGTCAGTCTCTGCAAGACAGCTCAAAGGATATGGCTCAGAATATTAGGTATAACCCTTGAAGAGGAGCTAAAGATCTTTGACTATGAGTAATGACTGAATTATGATTAATCTTGTTGGACTGTTTTCCTTTGCTTTTGCATTTCCTCACTTGTCTAATTAAACTTATTCTTTGGATAAAGTTTTTTCACAGACATAAAACAGACAGAGGAAGTGGGGGACAGGGGGAGGGTATATAGGATCCTGCTCCATTTCAGTAGATTATCTTGAAAGCTCTCTTCAGTTTTGTGACCCTGGACTCAGTTTCTATGTTAACCATCTACCTTTTATTTATATTTGTAATTTTGATGTCCTTTTCTTTTTGCAACTTGCTTTTAGAAAATGCTAACCTATATTTACCTATATTTATTACCTATATTTACAAATGATTTTTCATTGGGAATATTTAAGCTAGGTTGCTTCCTAATAGCATCTAGACAATTACAGCTCTTTCATCAGTAAATTGAATTTCCACCATACTATAAGTGAGTTTCTTCCAAGGAGCTAATCTTGTTCAACAGATACAGATTCATGGCAACTTCAACCAGTGGAGATGGCATTGTCTGACTCAAAAGACAGATCCTATCCCATTCTCATATATACTCTGCTTCAAGTCTATTTCCACTCAACAAATTTTTCTTTAGGACTGATTGTGTGTCAGACATTGCACAAAGGACTGTCCCCTTAGTCCATCCCCTGTATTTGGTTTGTATTATATACACAATTATAGAAACTAATTTCCTGCATGTAAATGAATATCTGGATAGTCTGAGAGACTAAGCTTTAAAGTTCTTTTTGTCAAATATATAATTACCTTGAAGCAGCCTCATAAGACTTAAAAGGCTAACAGCCCAAGTCACAGGGGAACATAGGCTCCCTGCAGTGTCCCCTAATCTAACCAGATTACCAATAGCAATGCCTGTCTTCCCTACACATTATGTGGACTGTGTTCCAGACAGGGTATGTGTGCCCAAAAGAATATCAAAACACAGCCTAGCCTTTAAGGATTTTATGACTCTGTAAAGAATTCTTTGTTTAGTCAAAACGCAGATCTGTTGAAAGCAAACCACACAACATGACAAAGATAAAGTATTCACATAGCTTTGCTTTGCAAAGAGAAGACACACAATGGCTATCAAGATCAAGCTGGGGGACATCCCTTCTGGAGTGGTTAAGACTCTGAGCTCCCAATGCAGGGGGCATAGATAACACATGGTGGGGGGACTAAGATCTTGTGTGCCACATGATACAGCCAAAAATACAAAAAAAAAACAAACACAAGTTTGAACAAGACAGAAGAGAAATTGGGAAATGAGCTAGAGAGTTGATTCTGCAATTAACAAAAGATCAACCTGCTTCAAGGAAATCCTTGCTTAGTTCAGTTCAGTTCAGTTCAGTCAGTCAGTCATGTCCAACTCTTTGTAACCCCATGGACTGCAGCATGCCAGGCCTCCCTGTCCCTCAACTCCCGGAGTTTATTCAAACTCAAGGACGGTGATGCCATACAACCATCTCATCCTCTGTCATCCCCTTCTCCTCCCGTCTTCAATCTTTCCCAGCATCAGGGTCTTTTCCAATGTGTCAGTTCTTCGCATCAGGTGGCCAAAGTATTGGAGTTTCAGTTTCAACATCAGTCTTTTCAATGAATATTCAGGACTGATTTCCTTTAGGATGGACTGGTTGGACCTCCTTGCAGTCCAAGGGACTCTCAAAAGTCTTCTCCAACATCAATTGTTGCTTCAGTTCAGTTTAGTTCAGTCGCTCAGTTGTGCCCGACTCTCTGACCCAATGAGTCGCAGCACGCCAGGCCTCTCTGTCCATCACCAACTCCCGGAGTTCACCCAAACTCATGTGCATTGAGTCAGTGATGCCATCCAGCCATCTCATCCTCTGTCGTCCCCTTCTTCTCCTGCCTCCAATCCCTCCCAGCATCAGGGTCTTTTTCAATGAGTCAACTCTTCATGTGAGGTGGCCAGAGTATTGGAGTTTCAGCCTCAGCATCAGTCCTTCCAATGAACACCCAGGACTGGTCTCCTTTAGGATGGATTGGTGATGGATCTCCTTGCAGTCCAAGGGACTTTCAAGAGTCTTCTCCAACACCACAGTTCAAAAGCATCAGTTCTTCAGTCCAACTCTCACATCCAACATGATCACTGGAAAAACCATAGCCTCGACTAGACGGACCTTTGTTGGCAAAGTAATATCTCTGCTTTTTAATACGCTATCTGGGTTGGTCATCCCAGATGTCCACACACTGTCGGTCACTATTCCATGAGTTATGAATTTTTACACTTACATGAGACATTCAGAGACACATAAAATGGCATAAGGAGCTTGTGATAAATTCCCTTAATTGAATCTGAAACAGAAACTGACTAATCCTTAGGAGTCTTTCAGAAGAAAATATTTGTGCTGTCACATTTTTAATGTCAATATTTAATGCCTTCCTTTAAAAAATTTTTTCTTATAGGGAAAATTTTTGCTATTTATTTGGTATACCATTGATGAAGAAAGAGAATGTAATTGGGGGAAGTTTAAACAAGAATGATCAGAGAAAGAAAAAGTGTCAAATATTGATATTAAAGAACAGTCTAACATCTGGTTTTTCATAAAAGAGTCTAGCTCTGGTAATTGTAAAGCTACATGACAACAGTTACGGTTGTATAACAGTCAAGTCTCATTAGTTTGGAATTCAGCAAGCTGGAGAAATAAAATCAATTTTCAGCACTGGTGTGAATAATCCAGGATGTCATTTTATCTGCACTGTAACAGAGAACCCAATAGGCCCTTCTTCAGCTGAGAAACCTGTGAATAAGACAAGTTCATAGTGAGAAGAATTAAATTATTTTGTTGTTTACGCTCCCCTCTTCTTGGCAAACCATGATCATTATTCACTGAACTTTCTTTTTCTTGTCATGGCATTGACGCTACACTTATAAAAGTACAGAGTTTTAAATATCCGTCGTGCAAACACTCAGAGCTCTTTCCTGTTGGCTATTAAATGCTTTTGGCTTTCAAGAAGGCATTGTTGAACACATCAAAAATATGCAGCTAAGGTATTAAGGAAATGTAAGAATACTTTCGGGGGGAGGAGGGAGGAGAAAAAAGGAGAATGAGAAATAGAAGGGAAAAAAGGAAGAATATAGTGTTTTACATAAGCATTAAAATAATCTGGATGTAAAACACTTCTTTCTCCTGGATTTTAACACATCAACCTAATTCACTTTAAATTTCCAAATTCAACTGGAAACAAATAAAAACTGGAAGGTACTCAAGTAATGTGTAGTCACCTTAGAAGTACTTTTACTCACCCACTTTTTTCAGGGAAGGCTTTTTTGAAACCAGAAAGTTTACTGTCGCAACAGGTAATGAAAGAGAGAGATTTAAATGCTATTCCTGATTATTTGGGGTTTCCCAGGTGGCTCAGTGGTAAAGAATTCGCCTGTCAATGTAAGAGATTTGGGTTCAGTCCCTGCGTCGGGAAGATCCCCTGGAGAAGGAAATGGCAACGCACTCTAATATTCTTGCCTGGGCAATTCCAAGGACAGAGGAGCCTGGTGGGCTACAGTCCAAGGGGTTGCAAAGAGCTGGACATGATTGAGCGACTAAACATGCGCCCTCCCCTGATTCTCTTCCCAGGGGCCTGATCTTCACCTTTTGTTGATTCCAGTTTTCACATTTATCATTAAGCTTCTGAGACAGCCTTGAACTAGCCTCCCCTGCTCTAATCTGTTCTCTGCTTACAATCACCCTTCAGGCAGCTGCCAGAGTCATCTTTCTGTCACATATACGTATTCATGCTGCTACCATGATTAAAACATCTGCTACCATCTCAAACAGATAGGAGAAAATCCAGCCTCTTAGCGGGGGTAACAAGCCCTCAGCAATCTAATGCTACCAATCTTTCCATCTTCTTTGCCACCTCTGCCCTTGTCCCACCCTTTCGCCACCCTGTATATTTCGCCTCCCTGAACCCACACCTTTTCTTTCCTGTGGGCAGTTTTTACTTTCTGGATTCCCTTTTTCCTCGACTCCTACATCTCCATGGTAATATCAGAGTTACCTGACACTCAAGGTCCTTTCAAACCCTAGAGTTCTTTGGAGTCACTGTTTCCAAGTTTATAGGACAGAGCAGCCCCTTGTTTTAAAATGCAGGTTTTAGTATTATTCAAGTAAGGCCAAGCAAATCAGGAGATGATTGCTATTGAAAAGATGGCTTGTTATTCAACAGTTCCCAAGGGGAGGAGGCAGATCACGTCAGAGAGGGCCGTCTGGGGAAGCACCAGGGTCAGTGAAATGAGGGGAAAATGTTGGCAAGAGCCTTAATTATGGTTTCTGCCAGAAAGGCAAGACAAGGCAAGGTAAGCAGGCTTAGGGTTGGTTAGTTTGAACAATTTCAGGAGGCTCTGCGATACAGGGGTTGTCTCTAGTTCTCTAGTACCTGGCCCTGGAGTGATCAGGGCAGAGGAATATTGGCCCATAGTATGAACACCCAATAGCAGAGGTGGAGGGTTGTGTGGTCTCTGGATTGGTGAGTTTGCATACAAAAGGCATGTTCTCTGGTAGTGAGGCTGTATTCTATCTCTAGGAAGTGGCCACTCAGGGAAGAGCAGCCTTTTCAGCATCAGCAGGCTCCAAGAGGTCAAAGCATTAAAATTACAGAAAATAAAAAAGCATGATTAATACCCCTGCCCTACTTTAGTTTGTGTAGAACCTTTATAACATTTTATATTTAAATTGGTTTTTCTTTAAGAACAGAGGTCTCACTTTTGGAGTTTGAATGCTCAAAGATCTAAATGTAAACCAGCAAAAAATGAAGGCAGATTGTTCTTGACCAAAAAAAAAAAAAAAACAGAGATGAATATTTTAAATAGCCTCCTCATGCTGAACTGGCCAGAGTTTTCAAATCACAACCTTTAAGGTGATGATTTTGCACTGGGAATATTTGTATATGAGATCTATGCTGTCAGCCATTGGCAGGCAGCACCTGCAGAGTTCCAAGACCCATAAGCCCTCCTTGAAATATGACTTCTCAAGGATGGAGGCCTATGGACCAGGCCCTCCATCACCTGTATGAGCTGAGTGGTATAGTATATTTATTCTATTTCTTTAATACAAATGAATGCAATTACAATAGCCAACACAAAATGCTTCCCTTAAATTGTTTACTTAACCCCCCAGATGAATATCCATTAGCCCAGACTCAGTTTTAACAAGAATATTGTGATAAAACAGGAGAGAGGATGAGACAGAGATTCCTCCTTTGCTGTGATGATATTTCTACTTTGAGAACTAAAAGGAAAAATAGGCAAAAAAAAAAAAATACAGAATAAGTCTCTTAATTGAAGCCTATTAAATAAAAACCCCAGACAGCCCCACATGGGGGCCCTGATTGGAAGAGAGCACTTAACAACAAACGAGGTCTGTGGGCTTGAGGACACAAGTGGGCTAACAATAAATGATGTTAATCATAGATAAAGAGAGAAAGGGGAAAATAGATATCAGCAGGAGGAAAGAAGACAGAATCAGGACTGGTAGGTGGGCAAAGAAAGGAACCTATGCACTGATGAATAAGGTCATTTGTTTAAGAGCAATATTCAGTGTGATTTGCAACTAGAAAAATAGAGTCAAGCCTAAGTAAAATTCGTTGCTTCCATCAGGTGAAACCTGTAACAGAAATATTCAACTAGTCCTTCCTGCCAATGAAAACATCTTCTTGTTAGGTATAGTGGAACAATTTCACATTTGTTTTAAGTGAGACAATGTATGTAAAGGCATCTGATGCTCTGGAGATGAAATGGGGCTATTCAGTAAGTGTTCCTGTTCCATTCCCTTCCCTGCGAGCAATCTGAGAAGCAGTTCCAAGGCATCACGTCCATGGTTGGTGGTAAGTGTATCCCTCATCCCTCCAAAATTAAATTTCATGGTTGGTGAGAAGTTCAAGACTTCAGAGTCATGAGGTCACAAAGGGACTATGTGTGGTCCTTTCCTACTGCTACTCTGGCACATTCTGGCGTTGTCCTTGGCTCTTCCTCCCTGACAGCTGACAGCTCAACATTTCTCTTCGTGGCCAGAAGCTAAGCGAGTGCATATTCATCCACTTGGCCAATGTGCTGTTTCCTTTATGTCTTAGCCAACCCAAACATGCCATTATTGGAAGACATCGGCCAAAGTGTCCTGGCTCCCATAGGTCCCCTCACCCCTGCCTTAATATATGGTAAATATTTACCTCATTTTCTATCTTTGATCTCATTTGGGCTTTTTCCCACAGTAACAACCATGCATCTGAGATTTCTAGTGAAGATGTCCTAAATTTCTCCCTCCAATGTAATTTCACAGTCAGTATTCCTGTGTCTTATACTCAGCGGAGGATATTAAGTTTGTGTTTATCTCCTGGAACTATGCCAAATTATACAGAAATAAACTGTCCTAAACGTAAAGAGGTCATCAAAGAGTCACCACATCAGGCTGTACAAATTTTGCCCTATACAAGGATTTCTAACCCAGGTGACTGGTTTACAATCTAGCCTTTGCTCTGTTTGCCAAGCAGTGCCCAGAGGGGGAGATTTCCCCTGATTTATGAATAGATACCCTAGTGAACAGAGTGATCCTGGACATGTTAATATTAATGTAAAAAAAAAGAATTGAGTAAACATATGAAGCTGGGTGTTATGTAGCCAAATAGATTATTCCAATAATAATATCAATGAATGTCCTCATTTTCTCCCAGATTATCCCTATGGAAATTCATTTTCCATCCAACTTATTTGTGTATTAATTTGAAACAAATAACCACATCTAATAAAAAATTTCTGGACTTAAAACACTGAAATGTATAAAGAGCAAAATTCATCTGAAGTAAGATGCTTAAAGATAGAAAGGCACTACCAAATTCTCCTCCTTAAGGACAAAATTAATCATGAAAAAAGATTAGAGACCTGAACCCAGTGCAAGTGCCAGTAAAAACAATATGTAATACAAAGTTTTCATTCTTCTCTCACCCAGCTGACTTATGGAGAATCTGAAAAACATATTTTGACAGAATATAATTTTAATGAGACAGGAAATATTTTGCCCATAAAACATTTTCAAACATTAAACTCCAAAATGGCCTCCCAAATATAATAAATATTAAATGCAAAACACTCTACTTGGTAATAGGAAGGACAAAAAGATTCTAAAGAATCCTCTACCCTCCGGGGACTAAAATCTTCAGTAAGATCTTAAAACCCTAATATTGCTGTCATAGAGGCATACATATGTCATGAAGGGAATGCGTGAGAAGGAGAAAGGATGGTCCCTGAGGGGTCAAAGAAAGGTTTTGTGACATTTGAGCTGGGACCTAAAGATGAGAGACTGAAGGAGGATTGGCTTCTAAAGCACCAATGTTATGCATTCACAAACACAGGGGAATGATGGCATTTGCGTGACATGCCAGGGTAAATTGAGGATGCAGATTCCTGCTGGGCAAGGGCTCTGTCCCCAGCGATGAAGAGATCTGTGACTCGGTACACCTGTAAGCCATTTCGGTCACACCAGGTTACTGAGGAACAAGTCGTTGGCAAGTTATGTCAAGTTTCAAAAGTAAATTGGTGGTTCTCAACTTTCTGTGACACATTATAATCACTTGAGAGTTTTAAAGAAAATGATGCCATTTAAGCCAGAACCTCTTAAGGAACAGCCTGAACATTGGAATGTTTAAGGAACTGACAAATAAAGCTAATGGGAGGCAGGTTGAAAACCACTGGTCAAAACTCCCCTCTCTTAACAGAACAAAACTAGCTAAGCTTAAGTAAATTAATAGTAATAATTAAAAACTGGTAGATAATTAGAATTAAATAGTATCTACTTCTGTTTCTGGCCACAAAGGAATGACAGGGTCCAATATTACCCTCCTGTTGTAAACAACTAGAAAAAATTGATAAAACACACACACAAAAAATATTTTCAAACATTAGACAGTGGATGACTGTAATCTTTAGGAGCAGGGTAAAAAATAAGGTGAGTCCTACCATTACCCAAGTTTTCTGCTGAAAGACCATCTCTAGACTACAGGATAGAAAGGGTGAACACTACCTCAGACAATATGAAAATTTCAGTCAAAATGGATCGCAGATCTAAATTCAGTGTTTAGAACAACTAAACTAAAAAAAACATAGGAGAAAATCATTATTTATCTCAGGGTAGGCAAAGATTTCATCTTTAAAACACAAAAAGCAGGAAAGAACAAATTGATAAGTAGGACTTCATCAAAATTTCAAACTTAAGTCCCTTGAAAGACATTATTAAATTAAAAGATATATCTCAGATAGGGAGAAAACACTTGCAATACAAATGTCTGGCAAAGGAGTGGTCTGTAGAATTTATAAAGAATTTAATTAGAACTCATTAAGAGGGCAACACAACAAAACTATATAGGCAAAAAATTTGAACAGTTTACAAAAGCAGCTGTATGAGTGGTTAATACTCATGTGAAAAATTGCTGAACATCATTAGTCTACAGGTGTATTAATCATGCCATTTATTCAATATTTTTTGTTTTAATATTTTAGGTCCTTGCTGACCCTAATGGCAATCATTTCCTGATCTGTTGACCTTACTATACTTGACAAATAATAAAATCTGTATTTTAAAATACAGAGAAGTGCAAATTAAATGCATAATGAAATGCCACTCTGTATTCACTAGCACAGATAAAAATGCTTTAAGATGACAATACCTAGAGTTGATGAAAATGTGGAAAAACTAGAATCCTCACTCATCGCTAGTGAGATTGTGAAATAGCATAATCATTTCAGGAAGCTGTTTGATAGTACCTTATAAAGTTACATTACCACTAGACCCAGAAATTCTGTTCTTAATTCTGAACTTACTCAAAAGAAATGAAAAGATATATCTACACAAAGACATGTACACAACTTTATTCATAATAATAAAACTTAGGAATCAAATGTCCATCAACAGGTGACTATATAAACAAATTATGGCGAATCTACATAAGGATTATGGCAAATCCACAACCCTTTCCAGTGATAAGGAATGGATATGGAGTGAACTACTAATTAGCAATAAGGAAGAATCAGTTACTGAAAAGTGAAATACTATGGGTGAATTATGCTAAGCAAAAGCATATATACTATTCCATTTCTATGAAACTCTAGAAGAGGTCTATTTAATCTACACTGACAGATGATCACAGGTTATTAGATGTTAGAGTAGGTTGACAGGAAGGACCACAAGGGCAATTTGGAAGGCTGATAGAAATATTCTGTATCTTGATGGTGGTGATGATCATATGAATATGTGAATGTGTCAAAATACATTGAAATATAGACAACTTCTTATATTCTTTCTTTAAAAAGATTTTTATGTGGATCATGTTTAGTCTTTGTTACAATACTACTTCTGTTTTATATTTTCAGTATTTTGGGCCTTGCATGTGGGGTCTAAGCTCCTTGAACAGGGATTGAACCCATATTCCATGCACTAGAAAAAGAAGTCTTAAGCACTAGACCACCAGGGAAGTCTCTTAAATTCTTACATTCTTAACATAGACTTTATTGTGTGTGAACTATACCTCAATAAATTGGATTTTTAAAAACAGTGTCCTTGAAATAGAATCAAATTTATGTCAGTCTTACTTATTATTTTACCCATAATGAGGTAATTGGTCTGATTTTTCTGAAGACATCATGAAAAGAAAAAAAGTTATATTTGGAAGCAATTACTGAGACCAGATGGCTTCCTGTTCTTTCAGGAGTTAGACATTATTAACAGTATTGCTTTATATGTCTGTAAAGAGCCTTATCTCTCGGTACATTGTATTAGTATGCATCTATAAAATACCACTTTATAGCAGTAGCTGTACTTTACAAATCTCTTTTTACGTGACTTAATGCTAACTCTGACATACAGGCTCTCTTTTACGTCCCTCCCAATTCTGAAATTAGGAGGCTTTGGATCACCAGCTCCATAGCATGCCAGTTCAGGAATCCACTGTCTGGATGGCAATCTGCCCTGCATTCCCCAAGAAGAGGGCTGGGAACTCTGAGCAGCTGGATGGATGCCCATGAAAGACTGTCCCCTCTCTGCTTTTTTTTAGGGGCAGTGGGCAACATAAAATAGGCCTGCCAGATGGCTACAACTCATTACTGCCTGGCAGCAGGCTGGGGGAAATGAGAGTAAATTAATCAGCATTCAGGAGGAATGAATGGCAAAGGGGCGATGTGTATTGATGCTATTTTAACGCAAGTCAAATTAAACCTGTAGAAATGACAACATGCATTAATCTCCCTGTTGCCTCCAGTAGCTGTGCAAATGAGCTCCTAGTTTCTTTATACAAACAGCTGTTATTTTCCTGTACCACCTTGGCGCAGAATTCTACTAATGACCTGATAGGTTAGCCTTAGTGATTAATACAGACTTGTCCATTATAACGACTCAGCTGCTAAGGAAAGATCTTCACCTATGTTGTAACAGTGACTCTCTAAACTGCAGCTCTCCAACAGAAAGCAGGGCTCATGCAAAATGATCGATTTGTCAGTCAACTGCAAACTCCTAGACTTTAATGAACACTGGATTTACTGCTTGTCTATTGCTGAAGTCACAAGGAAGTTTCTTCTAAAGGGAATCAGAAATAAATTTTTTTTAAAAAAAAGGAAATTTAGATTTATATATTAAAAGTTAGCTATAAAATCTGTGGAATGGCATTATGTTGGATTATCTTCTCTGGAATCTTTCTTTAAGTATACTACTATATTGCAGGAAAAGGATGACTCAAGTTAAAAAAAATGCATAAGATTGATTGATGATATCTGGGTTCAACTTCATTCTTGCTTGGGTAAAGCTCATCTCTGACATAGTCTGCAGCATCACTTTCACCACCTCCCTCTAACTTACGAGGCCCAAACAGCCAGAGAGACCAAGGAGAAGGGGGTCAGTATCCTGAAATGATGGCAAGAAGCATAAACTAGAGAATTTAGAGCAAAGTCCTTCAGTACTTGTCTCAAGATTTATTCTTTAGGAACATTTCACTTCTTACCAGCAGCAGACCCAGATAATGCAGGTCCATAGCATCTATGTTTTGAAAGTTCCCAGAGAAAAGAATACAAAATTGCAAATACAAAATACTGGATGACAGCGAATATTTACATAGACTGGGAAATGAAATAAATTACAGATTTTAAAAAGCTAACAAACTTTGTTGTTGTTTTATTCTGAAGCTTTTGTCAATCCTTCTTTTTTTTTTTGTTTTTGTTTTTAAATTTTGGCCTTCACTGGGAAGCTTCCTTTTCATCATATTTGAATTTTGGTATAATCCATCATTTTGAAACACACAAACATAATCTGAAAATAAGGCTTTCCATGAGGAATTAAATGTGCTTTTAAATTGCCATTATATTGTGCTATATAGTCATATAATCAAATTTCCTTATATTACATACATTGAACTTTCATGGACATATATTTTTGTTATTGGAACACGGGTTTCCTTAGATCCCAATTTAGGGCTCTCTTTTGACCCAAACCGCCACACTTTGTCAAGATAAGATCTATCGTACACCCTAAAATGTAACCCAGTGCTTTGGGATCTTTAAAATGTACAATATCACACAAAGATGCATTTACTGTTTGTAGTACTACTGCAAACACAGGAGCTCTGGCAAATTCTACTCTACTCAATTAACACCAAAATGTAGCTGAATACATTGCAGGAGAAAACTTTCATTTTGACAGAGCAGCAGTGAAATTCAATCTTGCACTTATAATTCTACATGCATGAGGTTTGGAAGAATTTTCCACAACAGAATCTGGCTCCTAACATTTCAAATCTGATTGCTCTCCCACTTCCCACACACTGATGAAGTTGAATGGATAAAACACATTTAAATTGTGATACAACCTTTTGCCCCTGAAAATTTGGGTCAACAGGTGAATTATAGTACAGGCAGTAGTATGAGTATCCCTGGAAGTCATTGCTGCCCTAAGACAACTAGCTACAACTTAACTATATACAGAAATGGCTGCAAAACACACAAATATTCCCCTAAATCAAAATTAAATGTCTCTAACTTCTTTGGGAGGAATGATGCTAAAGCTGAAGCTCCAGTACTTTGGCCACCTCATGCAAAGAGTTGACTCATTGGAAAAGACTTTGATGCTGGGAGGGATTGGGGGCAGGAGAAGAAGGGGACAACAGAGAATGAGATGTCTGGATGGCATCGCTGACTCAATGGACGCGAGTCTGAGTGAACTCCGGGAGTTGGTGATGGACAGGGAGGCTTGGCATGCTGCGATTTATGGGATTGCAAAGAGTCGGACACGACTGAGCGACTGAACTGACCTGAACTCATCTTTTGGAGAAGGCAATGGCAACCTACTTCAGTACTCTTGCCTAGAAAATCCCACGGACAGAGGAGCCTGGTAGGCTGCAGTCCATGGGGTCGCAAAGAGTTGGACATGATTGAGTGACTTCACTTTCACTTTTCACTTTCATGCATTGGAGAAGGAAATGGCAACCCACTCCAGTGTTCTTGCCTGGAGAATCCCAGGGATGAGGGAGCCTGGTGGGCTGTCAGAGTTGGACACGACTGAAGTGACTTAGCAGTAGCAGCATCAGCAACTCATCTTTTCCCTAGATCTGCCTCCAAAATTTCCATGACTGCTCTGACACTTCTGACACAGAGTTTGACAGATTGGAATTTGAAGTGGAAAGATATAAATTACAGTTAGTATATCTTTCTTTTGCAAACTTGACAAAACATGTGGCCACGTGTATATATTTTCCGTGTCCCTCCCTGGGTCTTGGAAGGATCCATGAAAATAAGGGTGCTGAAAGTAAACTTCACTAGCTCTCAAATTAGCATAAATCAGTCTCTATTCTTATCGCTTATTTTATAATTGTGTTGATTGATCAAAGCATAACAGATGAAGGGAAAGAATCTCTTATGCCCCAAATTTATTCAAGCAACAAGTAATTTGGGGTATCAACGTGCCCTCCTCTCCCTGGAGACCCTGTGGTGCAAACATTCACCCTTAAGTGATTCCCAGAGAGCCACCCACTCCTGTCATAGCCTGTTAGTGACCAGAAACATCAAATTGTTGTCACCATCTCAAATATGATGGGATTATAGGTAATCTGTTTCAAGTGGGTCTGTTCCAAGAACCATTTTCCTGTGAACAAAATAACCTTGAAAAAAAGTTCATGAATAAGACAAGAACATTTCCCGATCAACAAAATAACTGTAAAGTGGGGTGGGCTGGGCTGATACTTGGAGAATTTAATGAATAAGACATTGTTGATGCTTCTTGAACTGCTGGGGCCAATCTGTACTAGTACAATCACAAAAACAAAAGCAAAAAAAAAAAAAAAAAAAAACATACTTTTTCAGAATAATTTGACTCCTATCTGTTGTTCTGTACCTAAGAATACCAATGCTATGTGATGATACTTGGGCTTTCCCAGTGGCTCAGCAGTAAAGAATCTGCCTGCAATGCAGGAAATGCAAGACACTGGTTCAATCCCTGGGTTGGAAAGTGTTCCCTGGAGGATGCCATGACAACCCACTCCAGTATCTTGGCTGGAGAATCCTGTGGACAGAGGAGCCTGGCAGGCTACAGTCCATAGGGTCACAAAGAGTTGGACACTACTGAAGCAACCTAGAACACATGCACAAATGATTCTTAGGGGAAGGCTTTATGTTCAGAGCTCCTGGTGGCCAATACCCAGAAGCATGTTCTGCAAGCCATAATCTCCTGAGATTCTTCTGGCAAAAATACCCTCAATGGTCCAGTAAGTCTGAAAAGACTCATACTGTATCCCTCTTGGAGATTCACAATGTACTCTGTTGAATTAAAGTCTCTAAGAAACATTGCAGTAATCTACTTACCCCAGTATTCTCTACATTTATCCATTTCCAAGCAATGCCTAATAAAATGCAATAGAATGAGAGTTTCACAGACCATCTTGTGGGCACATTTTCTTGAGCTACCATCAGTGTTGTCCCATTTCCAGATCAGAGTTTCTCAAAAGTGTGGTGGTGGTGGCTTAGTCGCTAAGTCATGTCCGACTCTTGCAACCCCATGGACTGTAGCCTGCCAGGTTCCTCTTTCCATGGAATTTTTCAGGCAAGAATACTGGAGTGCATTGCCATTTCCTTCAACAGGGGATCTCCCCAACCCAGGAATTGAACCTAGGTCTCCTGCATTGCAGGCAGATTCTTTACTGAGTGAGCTATGAGGGAAGCCCCAAAAGTATATCCTCTACCAATTTCCCCTTTTCTGAGTGTGACCCAGCCACAATGGGTCTACTTCTGCATTTCCTTTCAAGCTGAAAACAGTCCTGACTCAGGGATTTTATACTCAATGTTCCCTCTGCCTAGAACTCCATGCTTCTATGTATGCACATGGGCTCCATCTTTCATTTCATTCAAGCCTCTGGTCAAAATCCTGCATTTCAGAGAGATCTATAATGGAGTGAATTGAGCACCCCACATAAACTCATATGTTGAAGCCATACCCCCCAGTGAGTTTATTTGAAGATAGGGCCTTTTAGGGAGGTAACTAAGGTTAAATGAGGTTGTAAGGTTGAGACCCTAANCCACTCCAGTGTTCTTGCCTGGAGAATCCCAGGGACGGAGGAGCCTTGTGGGCTGCCGTCTATGGGGTCTCACAGAGTCGGATACGACTGAAGCGACTTAGCAGAAGCAGAGCAGCAGCAGCAACGTGACTTAGGATGCATGTCCAATTAAGTGGCTTACTACCTAACCTCTAGAAGCTTCCGTTTCTTCACTTGTAAAAGAGAATTAATAGCAGGAAGTACCTGTAGGGTTGGTGTGGGGATTAAGTGAGGTAATACACATAAAGTTTTTAACAGTGCCTTTTCTGAACAACGTTCAGTCATTATGAGCCCTGCTGATTTATTAATATGAATTCTCAGAAGAGAGTGTTTTGTGTCATTATAATAACTATTATTAAAACATACTTCCGTGTGCTAAAAATCCTGGAGTGGGCTGTCATATCCTCCCCAGGGGATCTTCCTGACCCAGGGATCGAACCCATGTCTCTCATACCTCCTGCATTGGCAGGTGGGTTCTTTACCACCAGCGCCACCTGGGAAGCCAGTAGCCATATTAAACTTCAAGACAAAATTACCTTTACTTAAAAATAAATCCTAAAAAGTTTACTTAAAATTAAGTAAATTACCCAAGGTCACTCACTTAGAAAATGGTAGAGACAGGCTATCTGTCTCCAGAAATAGCCCTCTCAGCTAAAATACTACTCCTGGAGTATTGAACACAGAGTAGGTGTTCAGTGGGTATCTGCTGAATGAATACTTCCAGCCCAGGCAAATAAGCTTATCACCAACATGAGAGCCAATGGTGGGAGAATTTAAAGAACGCAAGAATTTTACAAACAGTTTGAGAGGATGGACCAATCTCTTTAACAGGGTAATTACTGACGATGGTGATTCCTCAGGATGAAGNAAATAAGCTTATCACCAACATGAGAGCCAATGGTGGGAGAATTTAAAGAACGCAAGAATTTTACAAACATTTTGAGAGGATGGACCAATCTCTTTAACAGGGTAATTACTGATGATGGTGATTCCTCAGGATGAAGATTTATCTCTGAATTAAGGAGATTACATTTCTTCACCTGTGGCCCAACAGAGACAATGTCACTGCCTGCAGAATAATCTTCAATTACAAACTCTGATGTTCTCAGGGCCACTTGCCAATTCTCAGCTGTCTAATCTCTCTATGCTCTCGTAAAAGTTCCATTAAAATGAAACAATGGCCAAATTACAGGCTCTTTCAGTATTACGAGCTATTTCTCTTGCTCTCTGCATTGAGCCTGACACAGACACTTGGTTTACAGGATAGAAAGCTCATTGAGGAATGATGGGTTTCCTTTTGGTCTCTCCCCCCTAGTTTCCCACGCTTCTAGTTCTCTTCTTTCAGTGTCATTATTCAGATCACCCATTCTCAGTTCTACAATTTGTATCCTGGCTCCTCATTCAAAGCATCTTCGGTAAAGAAGAATGAGGGAAGAAATCACTCTTATTGCAATGGGTCTATAACCTAAGGCATGGGCTATCTGAAGCAATACCTTTGAACTAGCAATAATCTATTTGGAAAGGCAGTGAAACTGAGTGGCTGAGAGTATGGGCTCTGATGTCAAGACTGCCTGGGATCAAATCCTAAATCCACCAGTTTCTATGATCTTGGGCAAACTGCCTCATTTTGATTTCTCTACACCTTCATTTGTTCATCTGTAAATTAAGAGTAAGTAACTACAACATAAGAATTAAATAAGACCCACAAAGGTCTTTTCACAGTGTTTGGCACCAAAGTGATCAACAAACATTAGCTGTTAAAACTTGAGGCTTGTGTAACCTAAGACCTGATAGCCTCCAATGCAAGTGTACCCTCTCTCGACTAAGATGACAAGCAGTGTGGAATCACAGAAAGTCAGAGAGAGTGCTCATGTCCTGGGGTACATGGCATATAAAGTGCCTGGCAAGGAATAAATTGCTAGGGTTTGACATGTGGGCCAAGAAGAATGTTTTCAGGTTCAGTGCTATAAATATGCATTATCTCCTATGAGATTATAAACTCCTGTCTCTGGCTTTGATAATTTGATTAATTATGATTCTGAAAATAAACTTTTAAGAGTAACAATAGTTTCTGTTATGCGTGTTGGTGGTAGTCAGAAAGAAGGCTGTATTTTTTGATGTATCAGGAAGATCTCAAAGGATAACTGTCAGGATTTCGGGGCTAAAGATCAAATTTATCATTGCGAGAGAGGTAATGGGTGAAAGTACCAGAGCAGATAAGGATATACAGAAAGATGCTACATAATAAAAGCCAAGGGGAGGAGCATGATTGGGGTGGGGGTCACGGGAAGGGAGCTCATGTCAAATGCCACAGAGGGAGGAAACTGGGGATTAGAAATTGACACCAGTTTGTAATTATGATGTCACTGATAGGTTTTAATATTTCAGTAGCTTTAAGTGAAGTTATGTTTTAAAGGATTAAGGAGGAAGTGAAAATTGGCATCTCAATTTTCAGCCAAAGGTACCAAAAGGTAAAGAGGAGACAAATATGACTTGTCTGAAGACTAAATGCTGAAACACATTTTTGGTGGGGAGGAGCAGGACAGAAACACTCTTACTCATTTCCATATCCCTAGGCCTTACATTAGACAGGCTTAATAAATGTTTATTGAATGCGGAAGTCTTGATACATTTCATCAACATTTAATCTACTGAATATAAAATATACTTAACATGCAACGATTTTTATTACAGTGGTAATTTGCCCAGTCTAACCATGACCATTCTTTGGAAATAAGCATTTACACTTCTTTTGGGAGAGCTGAGAAGCAAAGGAGAGATCCTGCAGCAGTAGTTGTTCTGATGGCCATGACTCCTGTAACCACCAGGATAGAAGTGCTGGCCAGTTACATCTCAGGAGCTGTGAACGACCAGCAGCACTCAGCTGCCTCTGAAGTATTAACTAGTATTTTTCCTTTCAGTTAATGAAGAACTGTCACAGACTCCTGATCACCAACACAGTCTCAACGCTGGCTCTTCTCCCTACCAGAGAAAGAAGCGGACATGACTGTCAGGGACTCATCAGTGGCCAAAGCACAGTGGATTTCTGCTGGTCAGAGAGTAACAGTCCATGGATTAGCAATAAAGTAGGTTAATAAACCAGAGAAGGCAATGGCACCCCACTCCAACACTCTCGCCTGGAGAATCCCATGGTCAGAGGAGCCTGGTGGGCTGTGGTCCATGGGGTTGCGAGGAGTTGGACACAACTGAGCGACTTCACTTTCACTTTTCACTTTCATGTATGGGAGAAGGAAATGGCAACCCACTCCAGTGTTCTTGCCTGGAGAATCCCAGGGACCGGGGAGCCTGGTGGGTTGCCATCTATGGGGTCGCACAGAGTCAGACACGACTGAAGTGACTTAGCAGCAGCAGCAGCAGGTTAATAAACCAGATCCACAGCGAGATAGAAAGAACACTAAGATGCTTGCTCTCAACTATATTGAAAAGTGGCAGCTATTGTCCAAGAGGACAGCTATGAGACTCAGCTTAACCAGCAGTTCTTGAGTCCCAAGATTGTGTTGGTCTATGGACTAGATACTTAAAAACTTTTCTAACAAACTTTTATAGAATGATGTCTACTCTAAAGGGCATTATTTTCAAACTAAAATTCTTCAGCATCATTATTACATAATTTCATGGAAGCTGGCATTATTCTGACTTTGGAGGTGAAGAAACTCTGGTAGAGATAAAATGAATAGCAAAAGATGAGTGCCTGTGGATTCGCATTGTGGTTCCCACTTCCTCTTCTTGACATTCAGCAAGGCATAAATGTCACCTTTTCAGGCATTATTTCTGGCCTTTGGTTTGCTTCTCCCCCTTTCCAGTTGCTTTTACAAATCACACCATCATTGTGAGAATCCACAAGAGCCTTTCTTCACTGGGTATGGATCATCATGAAGGTAGCTTTTCAGCATGACACCACTTGGAAATAGTGGCCATTTGGTGAAAAAAGTAAAGAACACAATGTTCATGGAACTCATATGGAGAATAACTCAAGACCTTGCCTCGAAAACCAAACATCAGGGAGCATTTCTAAATATGGAAAGAAGTCAACAGTTCACAAGCAGCAACCACCAAGCTGAGCCCCTGTGCTATACAGCAGCTTCTCACTAGCTATTATACACATGGTAGTGTATAAATGTCAATGCTACTCTCTGTGATGATCTAGAGAGGTGGAATGTGGGTGGGATGGGATGGGAGGCAGGCCAAAAAAAAAAAAGAGAGAAAATTTTCACTAGCAGGATTCTTTCAGTGAGAACCCCCAGAGAGCCAATCTAGGTAATTGAGAAGAAACATTCAGTTCAAAGTAGTAGTTAAAATTAGTACCTTGCTCATCACAGTTTCCTAGTTAATGTTAGCAAGACATTTAACATGTCCTAAGTGTAAGTCTGGTTATATACCAATGTTTGCATATGAATCCAACAGGCTATTAGATTGATTATAAAACAATAAATTTGTTCACCTGAAAGAAATACATTTATGTAGTGCTATAGAAATATGCAAAAGACCATGTGGCTGACCCAAAGCAAGAATGCTATTCTCTGCTTCTCTCCCCTCTCCTCCCTCACTCTCCAATTCTTCATATGCATCCAATGAGTTATCGGTCTCCACTTCCACTTACTGCATAATATGAAATTCACTGTTCAACTGGAGACACTCATTTCTGGGTTTTATTGTATTTGATTACAAGGAAAATGTCTGCTGGGGCTTCCAGACTGAGGTAATTTAGCCTACGTGTGCATGCCATATGGAAGGAGTAACATTTCTTCAATTCTGGGAAGGATCTTGTTATAGCCTCTAGCAGAAATCAGCTTATGTAAAAATGCTTTCTTTGGCAGAAGGTGTAGAAGGTTCGGCCACCAAGGTTTGCTCCAACTTCTCTTGGAAACAGACACTCCCGAAGCCTGACTGATGACTCTGGTGGATGCATTCCACCACCTTTGACCTAGCAGAGAAAATGCATCTCAACTACTATGGTAACAGAGGAGCTC
Organism: Neotragus moschatus; assembly: GCA_006410615.1. Classification (NCBI taxonomy): domain Eukaryota; kingdom Metazoa; phylum Chordata; class Mammalia; order Artiodactyla; family Bovidae; genus Neotragus; species Neotragus moschatus. The sequence continues at coordinate 90,500 of SJYA01001459.1, forward strand.
TAAACATACATATTTTTAGCATAACCCGGTTGTGCAACACAGGACCTGGTTTCTTTGTTGCTTTTGGGTAAGAGGAGAGTACAAGGAATTTCTAATGAAATCATGAGTAGAGTCATGAATGCTTTTATATGCAGAGAGAAATAGAAACATTAGTCTTCTCATGGTGAGACAAAGTCCAAGGGTTTTACTACCATCTGCTTGAAGGCACTGTACTGGATTTCATGAGTCCCTCATAGACTGCAGCCAATCAGCTGCCCAGTCACATCTTTGCTCTCCACCTGCCAAGAGTCTAGCAAGTTCCTGCGCATGGCTGCCGTCACTGAGACCAGGCTGGTGGTCTCCTTAATATTTCATCCTATATTGTTTTTTCCTATGCACCAAAGCTTTTCATTAGGGGCCAAACATGCTCCTAAGTGGTCTCCCTTCAGTAGTGGTCTCCCTTATTTCTAATGCTCTAGTATCTGAATGAACTCTCAATTCCATTTCCCAGACATCAGACTTTCAATAAAACAATGGGTGCTGTAAGTGCTGTTATATTGCCACCTATTCAACAACAACAAATTTATTTTACAGAGTGAACCTAAAGCTGTTAATATCATCCATCTTGTTAACTGTGTTGGTAATTTGGAAATGTGGCATTGGGACACTGCAAATCCATGACTGTTTCTTCACATTCTCAGCTTNAACAATGGGTGCTGTAAGTGCTGTTATATTGCCACCTATTCAACAACAACAAATTTATTTTACAGAGTGAACCTAAAGCTGTTAATATCATCCATCTTGTTAACTGTGTTGGTAATTTGGAAATGTGGCATTGGGACACTGCAAATCCATGACTGTTTCTTCACATTCTCAGCTTAGACATGTTGATAAAACAGAAAATGGGGCAGGGAAGGGCACACATCCTGCTCTCTAAAGTGTTATTCACAATCCTTTAAAGAAAAAACTTATTTATAAGCAGTTTGACCAGGTAACAACCTCCAGTATTTTTTAGATATATTATAGTAGCAACTGGAAAATAAAGAACAGATATACACTTTCACACACCAACAATAGTTTTGCTTTGAAATCTAAGTCCTTTGGCAAAACTATAGCTCAGAAATCAGTCATAANCAAATACGTGTATTCCCTAGTAATGAACAATAGTGATTTAAAAATACTCTATCCTCATAGTTTAAAAGAGGGACGGGACAAATGCTCTTTTCTCACCAGGTTGGCAAAGACTTTTTAAATGTCATACAATCTTTAGCGCTAGTGAGTGTGCAGGGAAACCGGGAGATTCTTAAGCTGCTAGTGGGGTGTCCAACTCTGCAGAACCTCTAAGGAAGACAGGTGGGAAATATGTCAAGAAGAAACTTGGTGTTTGGTGGCACACCAACTCTAATTTCTAAAAATTTGTCCTAGAGAAACAATGAAATTTATGGCCTCAAAATGTACATAAAACTACAATCTTCGAAGCTGTGCATTAATTTGGGAAAACTGAGAAATTAGTCTAAATAGCCATTAATAAGAGTCAAGGAAGCCGTCCTGTGTCCATTCGATGGCTGTTGGAAATTGATCAGATAATGATGGGCAAAGTTACCTACAATGTACTGTGAAGACACTGTGTACCATGGAGAAAAACGCCAGATAGATAGGATAGAAAGAATCAACAGGATTGACCTAAATGAATGGAGACATGAAAACACATGGCGAGTACATCTGAATGTGTTCACACACATATACACTGTAGAAAGGGATTATCTTTCTCTAGGAGCAGAGTGATATTATGGGTCACTTACATTTTCTACCATTTTTCTCTTTGGAAAAAAAAATAAATAATAAATAAATAAGTAAAAAAAAAATTATGATTGCCTCTCCTTTTTTATTACCAGAAAAGACACAGAGTTTCATTTGCAAAAACGGCAGTCAATGATGACTCTGTCCTAGAGCAAACCCTGGGGAATCAGACTCCCAGGTGCTAATGTATGTACAATGGCAGAGGCATCCACTGCCTCCTCTGTGGGGAAGTTCAAATATACTGGAACTAACTCATTGGTAGCACCTGCCAGATTCACAAATGTTAAATGGAAGATTCTACAGCATTCCCCAGTGAAAACTGGCAGTGCCTGAAACTCACTAAATCCAAATTGACTTTTCATTTCTATGTAGAAGTTTTCATTTTAGGTTTAACTTGCATTGAAAACTAAACTGTAATAAAATGCTAATTTAGGGGTATAAGACTAGTACAACTAGGTAAACAGAATAAAATAAGGATGCAATAAATACAATGGGAACTGATATGCCTGAAACATCGCTGGCTCTTGAACTGAAGAGTCACCTGGAAGCTAACAGGCCGGTGCTTCTCTTTCAAGGACAGCGAGACACTCACATGTAAATGAGTAGCTTGTGATCCACTGGAGCTCCGTTCAGCCAACACTGTCACTCTCTCTGGTCAAGGTAGTTAGACACGTGATGCTAATTTCCTGTTTGGCTTTTCAAGTTCATTTTGAAACCGTGAACATCACCCTGACTCTGAAATGCTGGCTGGAACACAATATCATCTTGCTTAGAAACTGGTGTTCGTGGATACATGCTAGCCAGAGAGCAACACCACTAACTCAGAGTTATTTATTGTGGGTCGGTCGGGGCCTGGAACTTAGGGGCCATGGGACAGGCTCAAAGGAATGAGGCGTGTGCCAGGTTTTTAGTGAGCACTGCACTAGCTTTGGTGCAGTGTCTGTCAGACTAACACTCACCGGCTTCTCAGATGAAGGCAGGCAAGGTGGATGGAAAAGCAAAAGGCCCAATTACTGAGCTTTCCCCCTTCCTGAAATCACCCTGTGTAAATCCTGGTTCCTCAACCTGTTACGGCTCCCTCTCCACTGTGTGACTGAAGTAGCTCTGACAAAGCTCTCAGGTTGACTCTGGACTGCCATTTCCAAAAGAACATGTACCTGGTTTCTTTGCCATACTTACTGCTTGGTTACGCTCTCCTCCTTGGAGTTAGCTTCTCTTGCAGCTTTTGTGGCACCCTTGCCTCCCTGTTTCTATCTTCTTGCCATCTGACTCCTCCTCTTAGAGCTCCTCTGGTCCCCAGGTCCCAACTCTCTGACCTGGTCCTGGGTAGCGACACTCAAACCACAGGCTTCATCAGTGGACGACACATTCAGATGTGTCCACCTCCTATTTTGAAAAATGCAGTGGTCTCTCTCTCTGAAAGCTCTTGGCTACTTCCGGGATCTCTCCATGGAGATACTCCACATGCATCTCAAACTCAGCATCTCTGGGGTTGAGAATTCTAAATTTTTATTTGACTTTTTAAGAACAAAAGGGTTCATGGCTGGCCTTCTGCATTATAAAAAGCTCTTACAATGTGCCTTATTAACAAATTCTCTGTAACTTCTATTGTCTCCCCCAGTTTACAGACGGCAGAACTGAGACATAGCGAAATAAAATAAGCTGCCCACATCACACAACTATGAACTGGATTTGAACCCTGCAAAAGTGCTGTTACGCTTTCTCTTGACACTCAGACTCTCTGGTAAATTTCCAATTAAGCATATCCTACGTGTGTAAGTGGGAGCCTTATATATTCACTTCCAAGCATCCACTGTAATCCCCATGACAGTTGGCCTCTCCTACAGTACCAGACGATTACAACAACAACAACATACGCTCTTGCTTTAAGACAACTACACTGAGAGAACCGGCCATACTGCACATGACAAATGAAAAATAAAACTCGTGTGTTCTATCATTAAAATTACAGGTACCACCAACCACCCATTTGCCCAAGACAGAAATCTGGGCATTATCTGGGATTCTCCTCGGCTCCTGCATCCTCCCAACTCACTAACTTTCATATCCTCATGCAAACGGTCAACAAGTCACAAACTTTATCTCCTTACTGTTTCTCAAATACAAAGGAATCCCCCATAGCTTTTCAGGATAAACTTCAGCCTCTTCTGATTGGCTACTGCAACTGTTTATAATCAGGCCTCTGCCTCTCTGCCCTGCTCATCTCCCATGACTCTCCTACAAGTGCCCTGCAAGGCTGCTGCACAGCATTTTGCACAATTCCTAGAGTGCTGGGTTGGCAGAATCAGATCATGCTGGCTTCTGGATGGCCCCCTTCCACTCCTTTCTTCATTGGGCCAATTCCAATTCACCGTGACATTCAAGAGAAGCCATCTCTGATGCCCCATCCTGATTCTGAGATCTTGTCTCTGTTCCCACGAAATCCCAGTCCAGAACCTATCAGAAAACTTGAGACTCTATTCTGCTGAGAGTACAGACCTTGTTTGATTTGAAATCTCCATGGTAAAACATTAGTTAACACTAATGAGCCTTCCAGCATATCTGTATAATGAACAACAACAGAGAGAACAAAATGAGTGAATAGATGAGAGCCCGCTCCCTCGTTTCATCCTTTAGCCATTCACTGCTGTCAGCAAAAAGGAGGCGTCATTCATTTTTCATCCTATATCAACGATTACTCAAGGAGTCCGAGAGGCTCACTGAAGTCTGAGTTCACAGAGCAGACGGGGCCAGCTGAAGCAGGACTGGCAGCTCTCCCTCCTGGGACTCATTCTTTCTGAGTCCACACAGATCACCCCACCAAGCCTGGGTTGTTCTCCCTCCTCATTAGGACCAGTGTCGGATACCATTCTAGCGGAGACAAGGTCAGTAACATTGTGTATCCATCCGAAACCTCATAAATACGCAGTTAGGGTAAGACGGTAAGGGAGAGTAGTCCTTAAGGGGACATAAAAACAATGCAAAGATNACCCCACCAAGCCTGGGTTGTTCTCCCTCCTCATTAGGACCAGTGTCGGATACCATTCTAGCGGAGACAAGGTCAGTAACATTGTGTATCCATCCGAAACCTCATAAATACGCAGTTAGGGTAAGACGGTAAGGGAGAGTAGTCCTTAAGGGGACATAAAAACAATGCAAAGATTTAGGGAAGTGCTCCTCTAAAGTATTTTCTTGTTCATGGAGCTGCATGTAGGTCCTCGGCCTCAAACGTCCGGCTAGGGAGGCAGACTGGGAGTTCCGTCAGCATGTTCTTCTTTGACCATCTTTCCATCCTCCACACCCCACTTTCAATGCCTGATCAACAGGTCAGACTACTCCAAAGGAAGAGGTCAGGCTAAACCAGGAGGAGAGCTTTTCACACCTGAAAAGGGAGACGGGGCCAATATAACACCAACAATTCTTTCTTCTTCTTCTCTGATGTTGAAATACTATCTTGGTCTTGCTCTTTGTCTCCACTGACCTGCTGCCACTGTGGGATTCTGGCAGGGCAGCCAGAGGGTAGCTGAAGCAGTGGAAACACATTCTTCCCAGCCTTGACAGTCATCAGCAAAGGCAATTGTTCAGGTGTGTGTGTGGCCAGTTGGGAATGGAGATGCTAAAATGACTTTGAGACACACTGAGGTAGCTCTCATTTGTCCTTCAGATTTCAACTCAAAACTGAGCTTCTCAAGTAATTGCTTAATCTAGTAACAATTCAAACCCTCTATTTTTTTTTCCCTCATATTATTTCCTTCAGAGCATCTGTGAGATATGCAATTACACTTTGCTTATTTGTTAATATTGACACCTCCTCTCCTGGAGTGGATTCTTCCGAAGGAAAGGGACCATGACTGTTGTCTGCCAATTGACAATCTGAACTCTCACTGCCTAAGCTACCCTAGCACCTTTTGGCACTTGTTAAATATCTTTTCGATGACTGAATGAATCTAAATTTGTCTAGATTCCCCACCTTACATGTGAATTTATACTTTAACCGTCCAGATCTGTTTAACGAGGATGCTTATAAAAGATGACCTCTGAGATAGGCATACTTCAAAGGCTATGTGTGTGTGTTTGTGTGTTCATTGCACAAGTGAATACATGGTGCCAAGAATAATCCAGAACAGCCAAGACATTCTTGAAGAAAAAGAACTGGGCGGGGGGGAGGGG
>SJYA01001459.1:97798-151950 GCA_006410615.1 Neotragus moschatus
AAACACACTCATGCTTGTAAGAAACTTGCTCTCTGACCTGCAGACTACATGAGGCAAAGGTCGGCTCTTCAGTAGAGGGCTGGAACACTGGGTACAAACAAATCACTGTTTTCTAATCACACAGAAAAAATTTCAGATAGGTCAAGGATTGATTCATGAAAGGCAACACTGAAATTTCTCAATTGAAAATATCTTTAACACCTCAGGGTATGGAAAAAGCATACGCCATAAAGGAAAGTTTCATGGCTCAACTACATTAACATATTATATGCTGCTGCTGCTAAGTCGCTTCAGTCGTGTCCGACTCTGTGCGACCCCATAGATGGCAGCCCACCAGGCTCCCCGATCCCTGGAATTCTCCCAGGCAAGAACACTGGAGTGGGTTGCCATTTCCTTCTCTAATGCATGAAAGTGAAAAGTGAAAGTGAAGTCGCTCAGTCGTGTCCAACTCTTTGTGACCACATGGACTCCTCCACCCATGGGATTTTCCAGGCAAGAGTACTAGAGTGGGGTGCCATTGCCTTCTCTGATATTATATGCTACATTCAGTATATTAACATACTGACCTCTATTAATAATAAAAGATAAACCACAAACCTGAAGATTCTTGCAACACATAAAATTAACAGAAGATTAGTATTCAGAATGTATCAAGAAGCAGTAAAACCAAGAAAGTTATACAGCATTAAGTTACATGTCACTATATGTCGTAAGTTGTACGTCATTTCATATCTATCACATTGGCAAAAATGAGTAAGTCAGAAGGGAGGCTGTGTTCTAGTAGGACCCCTCACTTCCCGAAATGGGAGAGCACTTGGCCTTGCCATGATGAGGAAGACGTGGTCTGTGACATGCCCTTCCAGTGGGGACCTCTCTCTCAATTAATCAATGTATGGATCACTTTAAAAAGAAAAATGCAATCTTAGTTATATGTGATGTATAATAAAACCTGCTTTTCAAAATCCTAATACATACACAATTAGGAACATTTACCCCTTTTTAAATAATTCTTTAATGCAGCTTTTAATGGCAATACATATTTTTGTCATCACATGGAAGCAGCATAATGTATAACCACTTCCTACTGCTGGCCACTTAGATTGTTTCAAATTTCTTGCTAGCATGTATAAAAATGTGATAGTCCTGAAGATAAGTATTTGGATACATCTCTACTTATTTAAGAAATTCCTCACTGTAGTTCAAGTGGTAAACAGTTTTAATATAAGGTTTTGTCACATTGCCCTCCAGGAAATATTACTAATTTATACACCACATAAATACAGTTTCCCTCCCACAACCTCCCTAACACTCGCTAATATAAACTTTGCCACATTTAGAAGTGAATTTTTCATGTGTACTGATTTAGGTAATAATGAGGCTAAACACTTTTTGCTTAAGTTTCTACATGGTTTACTTGCTTAATCCTCTGCTCTTTTTTTTTTTTAAACTTGAGTGAAGTGAAAGTCGCTCAGTTGTGTCCGACTCTTTGTGACCCCAACGATTATACAATCCATGGAATTCTCCAGGCCAGAATACTGGAGTGGATAGCCATTCCCTTCTCCAGGGGATCTTCCCAACCCAGGGATCAAACCCAGGTCTCCCCCATTGCAGGCGAATTCATTACCAGCTGAGCCACAAGGGAAGGCCTTTTTTTTTTTTTTTTAACTTAAGTGTTTACATTTTTTGATGGCACATAAATGACAATATATTCCTTTCTCTGCCAAGCATACTGAACTTTATCACTTACCCTTTAATTTTGTTTTTGTTGGTTTGGCTCAAATTGTAAATATTTCTATAGTCAAAGCAAGCTTTCCCTTTATGGTTCCTTCTCTGATACACAATTATTCTTAATGTCCACATTTAAAAGACTTAACTCATCTTGCCCTTGGGCCCCTACAATAAAAGTCCTTCATCTAAACAATGGCAATAGCATCTTTCTCAGAGGGTCACTGTGAACATTCAGATAACTTATACTAATGTGCTTTACAAAATAGGACAGAAACATACATATGTTGACTATCAGCAGCTCTCGACACATGGCTGTTATCAACACCAAATGATGCCCATTGATCCCCAGAGTTTATAATTGACTGAATGCAGGTCACCTGAGCAGGTGAACTTGGGGACGATTAAGACTGAAAGATTGGACGGGCTGTAGGAGGAAGGCACCATGATGCAGACACGCCTTTCAGATTACTCAGCATTTTCAGGGACACAGCACAGATGGCGGGCTCTTACCTTACTCTTCCCCCTCCTCCAACTCGGTTTCTTTGTGCACCACCACCCTCGTGACCGACATGTCAGGGTGCTGCTCCCTGGCTTCCCTGATGGCCTGGGCCAGCGCCTGCAGGGTCAGGAGAGAGCGTGGTGAGCAGGGAAAGAGGTTCTTTTTCAGGGTGGCAATGCACGAGCATACCCATCACCTGCGTTCCAGCCTCCAGCAAAAAGCAATGCTTTCATTGCTTTATCTGAGGAAGCAAGAAGATCTGAAATGGCCTTCTTGTTCATTTTAGAGTCCATCTCATTTCCCCAGATTCCCATTTCTCCCATCCATTTCCAGATAACAATTCATGGAGGAGAAACACTCTGGCCCTGAATTCCACCCAGCTTGGCACCGATACATGATACACTGAGACATGGAGAAAACAGATCTTCTCTGACCTCAGAATTTTCGTCCATTACCTGACACTAACGCTGAGATTGTAAAGATCACGCTAAGGCCTGCTGCAAGGACTGGAGGGATGACGTAAAGCCTCCGGCATGCTGTCTGCCCTCCACACTCTGGTGATACTTGTTATCTAGTTGNACTCAAAAAAATTTTAAGCTTTTATTTAAACTTTTTCATTAAAAATTATGAAAAGGGTCAATTTCTCTTCATTTGGATATCTGACCTCATTTTTAGGGTTTTTTTTTTTTTTTTTAATTGGAGTATATAGCTGGTTTACAATGTTATGTTTCAGATGTACAGAAAGTGATATATATCCATTCTTTTTCAGATTCTTTTCCATTGTTGCTTATTACAAGACACAATATAGTTCCCTGTGCTGTATAGTAGATCCTTGCTGTTTACCTGTTTACATAGAGTAGTGTGTGTGTGTATTAATCCCAACCTAATTTATCCTTCCCCCTCCCTCCTCTGTTTCAAAATGGGCTAAAACAGAACATCATACACACAAGGTGTGTGTCCTCAGAGCAACAGCTAAAGCTGTGATGTATCATCATGATTCTTTTTTAACGGAAGAGTTAGGAATGTGTGTTATTTTGGAACTGACATTTCAGGCTGAGTTTTTAATATCTGCTCTTCAGATGCAGTATCATCTAGATTTTAGTTTTCAGGTTAAAACAAGACAAAGAAACACACATAAAATAAAACCTGAGAGTAATTCATCAAGAGAAAAAGTGGCATTTTAAAGTCTGAAAGGCCTAGTGCAGTGGAGAGAGAGCGCAGAAGAAACAAAGGCTGAGAGAAGGCACCAATTCCCACCTTCCATCATGCCAAAGAATGCAGGCTCCTGCCCAGCACACATTCAGCAAAGGCTGGGTGGGAGTCCCAGAGGGACACAGACTAAGCATAGGGTTTATTCAAACTTCAGGTCAGAGCAATTCAACACTTAGTGGAAGCAGAATAAGTTCTCTATATAGGAAACCAGAGGCTTGGTCTCCACACAGGTAATTCACTTCCTAGTAATGAAGAGACACGTGTACGGTCATATACTAGGAATCCCCACTACTACTAAGTCAAAATAGAGTCAGGGCAACCCTTTACCTCTAAAAACTCTCATGGAATTTAAAAAAATACATTATGAAATATGTAAGTAAAATTATATATACAGTAATTAAAAAAAAAAAAGAATAATTTTCTTTTTAGGCATAGAAGAAAACCTACTCCTCTTTGGCCACATACAGTGAGCCCTTCTTAAATGAGAAATTTTGTTCTCTAAAATTCTCTTTCCCAAGTCCAGTAGTGTTCAAAGCTGGATTAACTATCATTTGTTTCTACTTCTCAGCTGAGATGGCCAATTGAACATTTTCTTTTCCTCAAATTATTGTAAAAGGAAAAAAGCTTGGTCTCCTTTAAAGCTGAGATAAAAATCACTCAGAACATAACAAGACAAAAAATTCTCATCACCACTTGGCACTGCAGTCTAAAAGTAAAACAACTCTCCAAGTCACAGGGGTTCCATTCATTGCCTGCTTTCTAAAGGCACGCATTCTGCTCAACAATAGAACGGAAGCACTATGATTCTTTAAACAAATCTTTCCTGAATATATGTAAATTTTTACTTTGTAAGAGACCTTATATTACCTTCTCCTACCCCTCAATAATGGTAATGACTAGAGGAAAACACTTAGAGGTAAACAGCCCAACTTTTCTAATGCTATTAAAAAATGCTTAATAAGTCCTTAAAGACAGGCATAAGTCAAACTTAGCAGATTTTCTTATTTTTTTGAAGCCAAGGTCATGAAAAAGCCATTTATTTTCTAATAAGTGATGACTTACTGTTAAATCAGGCCCACATGAATGCCTGAAGGTTGCCAAGGTTTTTTAATATTTACACGCAAAGGTGCGTGTAAAGCTAGTGAGAGATGAAAAAGCAACCCATGTTTTATGCAATTCAGTGATAGGAAGGCTGGAAGGACAGGCTGTGTGTCTAGGCTGTGGGGTGTCCTTATGCCAAGCTTAGGAGGTGGATTCATCCAGGAGGTACTGGGAGAAGGGATGTGACACAGGAATGTGACATAACAGAAACTTAGAAAGTAAGCATGGTCAATTTCAGAAGGAGATACTCTGATCTTTACCTGGTCATGATCAATATCTGCATCTCCTGTGATCACGATGCGTTTCTCAATTCTTGTTTCAGATATTCCACCTTTTACAGTCTAGAGGCCATAAAGGAAAAGGGAGGGGGGTTAGCAATCACTAAAACATGTTTACACATCATCAGAGAAAACACAAATGGAGCACACTAGACCTTCGGATAATCATTAGGCAATTGACACTGAGTGGGGAACACCGATGCTCCAGAAATGTCTTTATTTATAAGCTCAATGTAGAATTCTATCATCCAATTTGAAAGCAACCTTAAAAACTCTCTTATCATAATTCAGGTGAGATCAGGATGCAATAGATGTCATTTAATCCAAACAGTTCCACTGGAACATTTCATTACAATTTCCTGAGTTTCTTCATTTCCAATTGGCCATTGTTTTGAAAAGAAGCAAGCAGGGAAGAAATAGTTGTTTGGTTTTTGTAGAATTTACAGGGACTCCTAATCATTTAGACATCCGGTTTAGTTAGGTTTGCAAAATTGCTTGATGTTATAGCTCTGATTGTTCTACTGGCTTCATACAAATCCATTTAGCGATTTTGTTCATTTAGTTTAGCGCAGTTTAACAGAAAGAGAACTTGGATTTGCTTTAAGATATGTAAGATGGGTGAGGGTGATAGAAAGACTTCCATTCAATGTTTGATTTGATTCCACATGTGGTTGTGACATGAACACAGAACGTGGCTGAACAAAGGCTGGAGGGGACCCGGGAGCAGGAGCTTCTGGGTAAACTGCCAAACAGAGTCACTGGCTTGGAGCAAGGTGACAGAGCCTCGGGCATGATAGAGGCTGAGAGATCATATGCTCTGACACTCTAAACCATGAGTAAATACCGCAGTCCTGAGAAAGCACAGACCCAACCTCTACAACACTGATAAATTTACACAGTCATGGGTGATTACACCTAAGTATAAGACACAGGGCTGACCACAGAGATCATTAGGTTTTAATAGCTAGATACACTTTAAAATGAACACCAATACCATCATGATTTGGGGGACATTTTTAATTTACAAAGTTTTTTTTGTTGTTGAAATATTGAGTTAGGAGGGCAAAGGGATACATTTGGGACCTTCAGTCTCTAGTAGAAGCATCAGGCATTACTGGAAAATAATGCTTGGTTAGAAATATGAGGACCACAGCATACACTGGAATCACTTGGAGGGCTTCCTAAACACTCCTTGGGTTTCAGAAGATCTGGACCGGGGCCACAGTATTCACACTGATAGCAATCCCCTGGAGAAGACTTGCTGCACGCTGCACGTGCAGAGACCACTTTTTAAGAATCACTGGTCATCAGATGTTAAACATTTAAGAGAATGATCTGGAAAAAATGCCCCAAATCCACATACTAGAACCTTAAATCAATGGGGGAAATTTACTTTATTTGAATAACAGTGAAAATTCCCAATGGCGGTCTCTACTCATTTGCTTCAGGCAGGAGAGCTAACTGGTATTCACCAAACCTCTGCTTCTATTTTATTAAGTTCCTTCTGCTCTTATAGTTCTCTCAGGTATAGCTATTTGGAACATATTTTTACCCCATGTACTTTACAAAGCTGCAATTTGGTTTAAATACAAATGTCAGCAGAGCCCAATTTCTTGCATACTTTAAATCTATGCACGTTTATTGAGGGCACTGTGTGTAAAAATTTGAAGGGTGAATAGGAACAAAGAAACAATTCAGAAAAGATTTTGTTGGCAATGTACAGAACCTAGATTGCTTTACCTTGGTGATGTGTGTGGTTGTTGTTGTCGACACGGAGTCAGATGTGATGGTCTGTGCAGTCAGTAACGTGCCTGAGTCACCACCAGCCCCGCCATCAATCTTTGGAGATTTAGGGGGAAAATACAAAGTAATGCTTAACTTCCGTTCTGTTGTCAGAGAAGACCCCTCCCCGTCAAACACGCATCTTTAAAGATCTACGCAGTTGGCAGAAGATGCTAGCTGCCAATCCCCAGCATGTTTGTAATGGTGATTTACTGATCATAGACTGGCTAGTATTTAAAGAGTAAAGGCAAGGATTAAATGCACATGCATGAGCAGAGAGAAAAAAGGAAGGATGGAAGAAGAAGATGGGACTGAGACCTACAGGGGAGCCATGAGAAAATCTGACTGAGGGCCATTTGCAGAATCTAGAAGAAGAAACCAGAGAACCAAGCAGAGGAGTTTCCACAGTGACCAGAAGTACTGGGTTTGTTGTTTTTTAAGCACAAGTGGGTAAAAATAAATGTTTTCTCATATTACTAAGCAACAGAGCCTGCCTAGGATAGACTAAGCTTACATGAGTTGGTTAACTGCTTATCTCTTTATTTCTCTTTTAAATGACACTGTTCCTGCAATAGTTTGTGCAAATACACAGCTACAATGCATACGGCACACGTGCACACCTGCGCATGCACTCTCTCTACGTGTGTGTGCATGTATCGCGCATACATCAATCTTACATCTAGACACATGTCTGCATGGTTTCACTTCTTTGCTTTGATACTAGAAAGTTCTAGAGTTTACCAGGGGAAATCATGAAGCACATTAACGGCCTACAAGTTTATGCTAAGACCACCAAACATATTTGTGTCCAGTTTCCTGACACTGACACAGGAAATAACTGGAAGGTTCAGAGTCTTTCTTATTATAAGTTAGGAGGAAATCTTTTGAGCTCGGGTCATACTCCTGTATTTCTTTACAAGGGCACTTACCACAACAGAAACACATGAATACAGGCTCTCCCACCACACCCATTCATAAGAAACCTAGTTGTGGTTATGGGAGATCTATGCACATTTACAGAGAGTACATCTTAAAAAAAAAATTTAAGACTGTTTCACACATAAATGCATTACAGCTTGAAAAAAATATTTTGAGACGACAATAATCTACAATCCTCCACCACGGTACCTTCTAGAACACTAAATTTCTCAGTTGGAAAAGAATTGTCTAGGTTTCTCAACGGTTACATGATGACTATTTCCCCCTTTTTGTTACTCTTAAGGTTAAATATCTTAATTCTTACTTCAAATCTTTACAGAATACCAAAAATCAAACACACAAATGTGATAATTATTTAGACATAATATATGTGATAATTATTTAGGATAGTATCATATTTATTTAAGAATGGCGACATATGTTATTGGAAAATAATCAACTGTGAGGAGAAGCACAGATGTGTACGTGAATATGCAAACAAAAGTGAGTTGATTTGCTCTGTCTTCATGGAGTCGGGGATGGGAGGGTGACAGGGATAAAAGCCTCATTCTATGAATCCACAAATTACATCAGATCCAATAAACTTTGTAAGATGATGTGTTCCCCAAGTATGCATAAATACTCCTGGAGATATCAAGCCAGAAATGGTTTATAAGAATAATAAGAGCAACATTGGTACAGTCTGTCCTAAAAAATCACATATACTCTTCCCCTGTAGTTACTGGGTTAGCGATTCAATTGCAGCAAGGTATGTGGCTGAAGTACAGTTACAAAAGGAAAATATAAAAAGCTATGTCAAAGTCAGAAATGTAAACTAGGAGAAGACAGAATGAAAACAGAAACAAACTCAGTAAAAAAGGACTCAAACTGTCCGAGTCGAGAGCTTTTGTACCTGTGGAGACTCATATGTGATGGTTTTGGTCTCCGTTTGGACAATAGGGACTTCCTTGGTGGAGATTTCTGTCCTTTGTGAGGCATCAGAAATTGTTACCATCTCTGTTTTTACCACTGGTGGCTGAAGTGAAAAGGAAGGGAAACATAAATTCTAGAGGTAATGAAATAAATGTGCTTAACGGAGCCTTCAAAAATAACTGAAATATATCCAAACACACACTCATACACAAATGAAAAGAGCAAAAGGAAATAATAAGACAGACACAAAAGAAAAACACTTTCCTTCAAAATCATATATATGTGTATAGATATATATATGAAGAATAAGCTAGCATAATGGCTCCTGAAATTGTGGTAGGTTTCAAATTACAACGGTCCCAAATTACTTACGTATCACGCCTGGCGTAGAGTGATATAGAAACTTTAGCTTTAAGCAAGTAGTGATCAAATTGAAAAGAAAGCAAAACAGAATTAATGATGAGAAGTGACCTGCCTCCATTTTTATTACAGTTTAAAGAACCACATGGTCTGTGTGAAGGCTCATGGTCTTTAATTGGCACACCCAGTCGGTAGGCTAAGCTGCACTCTTTCCCCAAAAAGCCCTTGCCGCCCTGCTGATACAGAGATTTCATTTTCAGAAAGAATATCTTCAAGCAGCATTGTTTTCAGTTATACTAATCTAAATCTTACAGTGTTTCTTCTGTATTACATAAGTTAAAACGTGATCTATCTCTAGAGTTACTCCACCACTGATGCATCAATGCTCTGAGCTGTTTAAAACATCCAAACAGAGGGTCATAGGCTGTTAACGCTGGAGGCTGCCGAGCACGTATGCTTAATACAGACTATACTGCTACCAAAACACTACAGTGCTTTCCTTGAGAGAAAATTCCCAAGTGTAGTAATTTAAAGAGGAAATCTCTGCAGAAAGCAATAGTTCAAAGCATTCAAAGACTTTCAAAATGTCATCTGCTGAAGGGAAATCAGAAATTTAAAAATAACATAAATCCAGTTAATTATTTCAAGACAAAGTCAGTTCAAGATTTTCCACCCCATGAACGAGAGCAAACATGGAAAACCCTCTACTTTCAGCATTTAACTTTAGAATCAAGGAACATTCACATAGAAGCAAATCTTTCCTCAGCATAACTTTAACTACCAAATCAGGGACCCTGCACCTAAATGACCAAGACTTCATCTCAGAGGAGTGGGGAAAGTTCTGTTTCTTGAAGAGAAAAAGGGAAAGACTCATGCTTGATCAAGACAAGTCACAAAACATATAATCAAAATTGCAAATAATCCAGAATTGACTGGAGGACAGAATGCAAAGAGAAGGGTATCCTCTGCTTAGCTTCTCGTTGCCCAGAAGGAAAGCTAAGTCCCTTGACCAGACTGTACAATCTCTGGAATCTAAAACCTGAAATGCCAGTGGTATTCAAGAAATAACGTTTTCATCATTGCTAGATGCTGAATTCTGAGCATCACGGTAATAGGAGCCTGCTGCCATTCCTGAAAATCTTACACTGAAGAGAAAACGAGCCAGAAGGTCAAATCTAGTCGTGATACCAGCAACACTCACACTGATCATTTTTCAACAATACACACACAATTTCCTAATGAACAGAATTCAGGCATTTAGTATGAGGAGGCAGTGCAACTTAAAGATAAGCCTTGAAAAAAATCTGGAAACGTGCAAAGAAAAATTTCAGTGCGAAATGAGAAGGTTGAAAAAAAACAAAAACGAAGTGGCTGCTGTCGGAAAGTTTACTCTATCAGGAGATCCAGTTGCAGTAAAGATGCCAGAAACTGTAACCCCAGAGGGCAGAAAAATCGACAGAGCAGGGCCATCCCCCTTCGTCCCCGGAGAGATCAAATTCAGAATCTTGTCGGAAAAGCTGAAGGAGAACGGGGAGGACAGGAGAGGAGAGGCAGGTGTTCTCCACCCGAGAAACAGCTCTAGAGTTGAGCTCCCATTTACCTCTGAACAACAAATAATCTGTGGCAAAACATCAGTGTCAACATGGGCCACCTCTCCGTTAACCTTCTGCGGCGCCTCCTCTGTTTCTTCGCCGGCGTCTTGCTTAACAGGGCCTTCGTTTACACTCTTCTCCGCAGGGGTCTGGGGGGCCACTACCTTTTCCTGGGGCACTGTTTCTACTGGGCCGACACTGGCCCCTGCGTGTGTGACTGGGCTGGCTGCTGGCACTGGGTCCTCCCTGTCTACTACCTTGGCTGCTTGGCCGGGTGCCTCCTCCACCTCCTCTTCGTCCTCCTCCTGCTCCTCCCTGATGGTGCCCTCAGTCACCCGGTGGTGGGGCCGGTACTCCCCCACGTCCTCCTCCTCGCTCTCGCTGCTGCTGCTGCTGCTCTCAGAAGACAGGGAGGTGGAGTCTTTCTGCATCCCTGGCTCCACCTTCCGCATCTCCCCAGGACCACGCCCAGGGGACAGCTCTTTACCGTTCATTTCTTCGGGGATTACTCTTTCGTCTTTCCCAACCTCTGCCTGCTTCTTCTCCTCCACTACATTCAGAGTCTCAAGTGAACTCTGCACAGAAACAAAAATGGATGAGGGGAAACAAAAATAGATGAATAAATAAAAAACGACGGCAACCCAAATTAACCGATGGCAGGTTTCATGTCATGGAGAAAAGCAAAGATGATGGTGATGATGGCGGACTGAAAGGGAAGCGGGGGGAAACGTGAGCAGGATTGGAAACGTCGAGCAATGGTGTTAAGATGGTAAAGGGGAGAACCTTAACAGCATCAGTGGCTCCGGCGCAAGGCCCTTCGGACTCAGGAGCACGTCTCTGCGGAACAAAAAGCAACCGAGGACACAAAATCAATAAAGGTTTACCTCGACACCCACCAAGACAAACATCTGACACTGCGAAGCAGAGCAGCAAGAATCAACAGCTATAAAAACCTTTTGCTCAAGGTCACGTGAAGGACAATCCAGACAAATGCAAGAAGCTTAGGGAAGGAACAAAAACACAAAAATAGCCAGCATCCTCCCAAAGAAATGAAATCCTTTTATTAGACTTAGATCTATAAGCTCCTTCTTGTTGAAAAGCTGTGGGGGAGGGGTGGGGTGGGGAATGGAATGATACCAAAGCTTATTCATTATTTTAAAGTTTATATGGTAAGACTTTTAAAATCTATTGACAGCTTGATTTCAATCAGACTTGAGGAAAAAAAAAAACACCACAGCATGGCCTGAACACAATTCCTAATTATTAATAAGAAGATATTTTTATATTTTGCTGGCTTATTTAAAAATCAGTTTTAATTGGCAAAATTATAGTTGGTCTCGGATAATTATTAACACAAAAGTGTTGCCATTTCAGAAATGGTTATTAGCATCCCAAACTGTGTTATAGATTAGCAAAAAGGAGTATTATAACATTAGGGTGGATGTCAGTGATGGCCCCAAGTGTTTTCGCTTAGAATTTAGCTCCTCCATTTGAAAATTGAAATGAACCAAGTTTATTATTTGAGATGCTCATTGCTGCCCCGCTGCAGATATCTACTTTGGGGGTGTAAATTTACTTTCATTAAATACAGCACCTAAATGTTCAAATAAATGCTTGAAGACCAAATACATTAGAAATATAACTTACTATACTACAGCATTGATAATCAGGGTAGAAACTTTCTTTAAAAGGAATCTGTTTTTAAAGATTAAAATTTTCCTTTTTTTTTGAAAAGGCAAATTTATACTGATACAAATAATTCCTAGCCAAGTTTTTGGCATTCCAGTAGCACTAATGCCTTGTGCTCTGACTTTACAAATTCAGCTAGAGACAGTAGCCCTACTTATTTAGGAAGGTATCTCAATGCTGAATGAGGAGCACTGCACCTCTGAACCCTCTGGGCAGAAACAAACCACACTGTGAAGCTGCCAAGGCACTAACTGGACTGGAGCTGCTTCCTACAGTAATTAACACAAGCTCATGTTTATCTGCTCCAGCAACATGGAAAGCCATGAACAAAAGGTCCTAAAAGGACACCTATCAACATATACTCACAGACCATCTTTGACCTGCACTGTTATTCTTAAATGTACGCTAAGAGAACATTTTCAATGCTCAGCATTAATACCATGTAAATCATGTCACTGACAGAACAAGAGAGCCATCTTTCCAATGTTATTGAAAGCTGAGGTTTCGCACGTTAAACTGGAAACCTTTCTAAAGTGACTTTGCTACTTAGGCAACATTCAACTGTAACTCCTTACAAACTTCTTTATAAATAAAGATATCCAGTGATCAGAACATTTCTAAAGGAGATATTTCATTATTATTACTTTTATTACTATGGCCAGATGGATTCTGCCCAAGTTCAGGGAATCCCTTAGGGGTCGTTCCCCCGCAAATTAAAATTGACTATGGCAAGAACTTCAATTTTTTCCCTATGAGCAGAATTTTTAAAATAATAAGCCATCTGAAGATGTTTAAAAGACATTTTGGCTTTGAAATTTTCTGCAAAAAATGCTTTAGCTTGTACGTGGTTGAAGATTTCCCTTCACATAACACCCCAGACTCTGTACCTTTGTGACTGGTTTAAATGATTCTCTCAATTTAGGCAGACTGGAGAGGGGAGAATAGAAAGCAAGAGAAATATCCAATCGGTATCTTTTCCTCGTGTTCAAATTCACTCTATTTCTTGAAGATTTCTCCCAGGAAGAGTTAATTTCACCAATGAAAGCACTGGAGGAAAGGGTTCCTTATACTCAACAAATAAAAACCACTCTTAAATGTGACTTTAAAAAAATGGGAAACAAAGCAAAATGCACCTCAGGCAACCGTGAGAAGGGCGAGGAAAGCTTTTCAGAAGGTGCATTAGAGTTCACAACAGTGCCCTCTGCTGTCCAAGTGGTGGCTGAGCTGAAGGAGGCTTTCATGCTATCAGAAAAGCCCTTTTCACTAAACAAAATGGATGTTATCTCCTCTTCTAGGCTCTGGAGAGGTCAGAAAAGGAAGAGCAAAGAATTAGCAGTGGGTCAGAACGGACAGCGGTGACCTACTGAAAGAAAGGGAAGGTTACGCAAGGAAGAATCACAGAGCAGCATACACTGAAAGGCAGGCGAGGATTCTGAAGGTGCTGCAGCAGGCATCTGTGGCCATCTGCCTGAGTGCTGGCCTTCCACCGTTTGAAGGTTGTTCATAGCTCTAAGCTTCAGAAATGCACTAAACTCTCTGGTTTCTCACTGAAACTTTATCACAAGCCGAGCATGACTGACCCACCTGCATATCAAACGCTACTTCATATGATCTTGAGGGAGCTTCTGGGCATGGGCCTTTGTGCATATAACAGCCTCTTCCGGGGCCCCTCCACACGCTACACTTATTTCAGTGTTAGCCCTTATGTCCCTAACCCCCTGCCTCCAACACTCTTAACTAGGCACTCTGGGCCTTGCCAATTCCGTCGTCACTCTGAGCTCCACTCCACGTTCTGCGTATGGCCTTCACTATTTCAGCTCCTATGATCTCTCCCTTCCCTATCACTTTGTCCATACCACAAGCACTGTGGCCACTGAAGTTCCCTCAGATATGCTAGATATGCTATGGAATAAAGAAATAGTGTCTCTTTTTCTTTCAGTAAGAAATGGGTAAAGGAAAACATTCTAAACAGGCAGATAAACTTCAGAGGGTAAATGCTAAGCCATGTGAAAATTATCTCTCTGAAAAGCTACTAAGGTGAATTTAATCTTTGCCTTTCTAGCCCTTAAATGATGGTCCCTAATCTGCCTGACAGTACAACAGGGAAGCTGGGGACTATCTCAGATGTTTTACCTAGAACACCAGTGGTAAGGAATTATCAGGTAGCTCCCTCTCACGTTAGATGTGTGCAATAACGTGTCCTAACAAACCCCACAGCTCAGAGATCAGAGACGAATGAATGAGTAAATGAACGGCACTCTGGGGTGCCCCGTGGGACAGTGCCCTCACCGGGATGGGTGGCAGCTACAGGAGATGCGGAGCATGCTATGCTGCTTCAGAGATGAGAGCAAGGTGCATAAGCAATTACAATAGTCAAGAGAGAAGAAAGCTCCTGGACAATTTCAGCTGAATGAAGAGTCTCCATAATTACATCATCCCTAGGGTCAGGTAGGTGGAGATGGTGTCCCACTAGGTAAAAGATCACTGAGGAATTTAAATAAGTACCATGCATCTAAGTATTCAATAAAATATGTCCAAAAGTACCTTAAAACTACAGTCTATGTAGTCTCTACTAGGCTTTTGAGAGAAATTTTATACAAGTTCAAAGAAAGAAAGTGAAGTCATTCAGTCATTTCTGACTCTTTGCAATCCCATGGACTGTATAGCCTGCCAGGCTCCTCCATCCATGGGATTTTCCAGGCAAGAATGCTGGAATGGGTTACCATTTCCTTCTCCAGGGGATCTTCCCGACCCAGGGATCGAACCTGGGTCTCCTGCACTGCAGACAGGCTCTTTACTGTCTGAGGCACCAGGGAAGTCCTATACAAGTTTAAGTATATCATAATTCTCACAATATATAAGAGAATATATTGATACCAAAAAATTTAATAATATTTAATAATAATAATTAGCCTATATGTTATGCCTGTCACTCAGTCATGTCCACTCTTTGTAACCCCATGGACTGCAGCCCACCAGATTCCTCTGTCCATGGAATTCTTCAGGCAAGAAGACTGCAGTGGGCTGCCATTCCCTTCTCCAGGGGATCTTCCTGACCCAGGGATTGAACCCAGGTCTAACTGCATTGTAGGTATCTTTACCATCTGAGCCACCAGGGAAGCCCTAATTTGCCTATTAAAGACTAAGTAATTTGATTTCAAATTTTCTGCCCTATTCTCAAAATCATTCATAATATACTGAAGTCATTTTGAAAGTTTGATGTATCGATTTCTAAACAAGAAACAATTGTTTTTTTTAATCTATAAAATCCATTCTAGACATTTGGAAATCTGGAGAAATTATACCTATGTTTAATTTTTATTTTGCATTTTATTATGGACTGCAATTTAAAGAAAATCAAGAAACTCTGAAAAATTAAGTAGCAAAATGAAGTTGAAAGAAAGACAGCAACTTAAAAGAGACTCTCTTAAAAGTCAAAATACTCCTATAGACTTACTTAACTTTCAACTAATAGTAGTGATGTGTTGAGGAGTGGGAGGGGAAGTACATTGTAAGTGATCAAAAAATGTTTATTGGGTGAGTGGATGATTGCAGTTACAACAACCCACACATGTGTCAAATAAGTGCATATTTTCTAGCATGTGCTACAGAGGAGAAGAGTAAGAAAAAAGCAATAACTTCAACTGCAGATAAACCATTCAGGAGTTTAAGAGTGGCTGAATTCCAGATTTAAATTTCACATGACATCATTTTAATGTTAACTTCTACAATAATGAATGGAAAGTTTTCACTGTACATGGTTTATATTGTACACTCCTAAATGATGACATCCAGAAAACATGATCATTTTAAGTATCTTCACCAAAATCCCAAAGTTTCCTACTTTAAGGACATCACTTTAAACTGATCAAATGATATCATCTCACTCACTTCTCAGGAGGATAAATTTTCAAAACTATATATTTCAAAGCATATGATATTAAAATAATCATTTGATACAGAGTCTGATTTGCTTTGGATTTCAAACTAACCTTTCTAGTATATAAAGATGCTACTCAGTTTAACTTTATGATGTTATCTTTCACATCTGCAGTGTTTCAAAAATATTTCATCTTACCTAGACCTCAAATCCTTTTAGCACAAAGCTTCATCTTCCACTTATTCTGCCTCCTCCACCACCCCAGTGTATGTTCTGATGAGTAATACTCTCTACTGATTAACAAAATCAGATGAGGTGGGAGGGAAACACTTTCTCCTTATTCCAATCTGTGCTCTCATTCACATCCCCTATAATCCATTCTTCATTCAGAACCAGAGGGACTTTCGTTAGACACGTGGGATTATATCACTACTCATCTTAAAGCTCTCCAATGGCTTCCCCTCACTCACTCCTAGAACAATTCCAAATTGTTACTGTGCTCTTAAAGATCCTGCCAAGATCTGGGGTCTGATCTCTTCTAAGATCTTGTCATTTGGTCTTTCAGTCCTTTAAAGAAATTCCTGTCTTGGGGCTGTTGCATTTGCTCTTCCTTATACATGGAAGAAACTTCACATGTCCACCTTCTTTTTCATCATTAAGGCCTCAACTCAAATTTTATCTCTTCTCACACCTTCTCAATTCTCCTATAATGTATAATAAGTATTTCATCTCCTTAATACTTCTTTGTACCCCAAATTTTCCAGTCACTAATTTGCATGTCTATCTTCCACACTAGACTGTAGGCATTCTAGTCACAACAAACAGCAGGTTGATCAGCTGGCTAAACAAACTCAGAAACGGAGGAATAAGAATGGAAAAGCAACAGAAAACTAACTTCTCTAGAAATGCCAGATACTTCATCTATGCAGGAGCACAGAGAGATCTGAGGGGCTGCTTGTATGCACCAAAATCTTTTGTCCCATTAAAAATGGGTGTACCTGTGGCTGATTCTTGTCGATGTATAACAGAAAACCACAAAATTCTGTAAAGCAATTTTCCTTCAATTAAAAAAAATTTTTTAAATCTTAAAAATAAAAATTCAAAAGGATTCCAAATGTAATTAGTAAAACAGTAATCTAAATCACACATAGTTTGTTATTTTAACAAAAAGACAGTGTACATTGTGCAAACAGTGCATTTTCACATGAAATCATGGTTTCCCAATTGTCAGCCACATCCATTGAAATTAGGGGTCACTTATCACATAAATCGGTTGAGATGTCTGCATTTCAAATTGTGGAGTTTCAAATCAAGTCCTTCTGCAATATGGTGATTCTCATCTAATAATCCCATGTTTCTATCTTACAGAGAGTTATCTTTTCAAGCACTCAAAAATTATTTTTAAAAATTCATGTTGATACACAAGGGAAAAGACGTATCTCATGGCTGCAGACAGAAATCAAGGAAAAGAGGAAAAGAGCAAGAGTAGATCCAAGGATGCAAGGTGAACACCTTGTCTGCCTGCTGGGTCTTTTCTTCAACTGTCCGCGCTGCCACCATCTGATGCTTCTCCTTCATGGATAAAATATCCTTGAAAAGATGGTCTCCTTTGCTCTATTGTTTTAAACAATAGACATAATCAACAAATAAGACAAATATATTACACCTACAGCAACACAAACAGAAAACGACTGTGTGGGTCAGCGACAAACCAGACAAAGCAGCACATAAAAGGGGGAACCTAATCTCAGCACATCATCAGTTTCCCCAGAAAACACAACACTCTAGGGTTGATTCTGGAATATGGACATTAATATCTTCAGAAATGCTGAAAATAAGAACTTAAAAGTAGTACAACTTCAGAAGATGCTGCTATGGTGTTTTAAATCTTAATATTATCAAAAATCTTTGCAGCTTACCGATTTTTCTTTTGCTCATCTGCTTTAAAGAGATTTGTCCCTTCCACTGTCATACAGAAATTTAAAGCAAATAACAGCTTTGTTTTTTAAGAAAAGGGTGAATAAAAAAGCATGAGAATAGCTAATTTAAATGCCTACAATTTGGCAACATTCAAGTCAGACTAGATGATGAATTTAAGGAGAAGAGGGGTGAAAGAAAAAAAAGGAAAAAGAGAGAAATTATAGGGTAACACCTGAACACACTGTTAAAACTGTGTATTAAACATAGGATGATCACTATTTCCTCAAGCAAAATAAATGAGCTAGTGAAGTTTTTGGTTGACAAAAAGAGAGACTTCCGAGCATCAGAAAAGAACGGATGCAGACGCAAGTGAAGAAATATTTTAAGAATGTATTTTAAAAGCAGTGCTTATGTTGGTGGTGGAGAGAAATAAACCATGGAAAGAAAAAGGATGAGTTTGGAAAGACGGGTGAAAATATTTTTAAAACATTAATTTGGACTTTATTACTAAGAAGTTTCAACATAAGTTATATAATTAACATTTTGCTAGTTTTCAACAGAGCTCAGCAGTCTTCAAAGCTAAATTTAACTCTTTATCCTCACAGTAATAACCTTAAACCATTCTAAATATGGTCTATATTACTACATCCCTTTAATTACTAATTCTTTAATTATTAAACAAACTCTTACTTCAGATGTCAATAATTTAAAAGCTTATTAAACACAGTATACATCGGTTAAGTCACTTGATGTAACAATTCATTACTACCAATTTACTTGAGTAAAACAGTGACATTATTCTGAAAGTAGTTGAAATGTATTTTGAAACTCATACAATTTATCCAAGAACTATGTCAATAAGTATTACACGCTGTTAATAAATATTTAGTATTCTAAAAATTGTTAGCAGTTACATTTAAAAAATGGGAATATTTTCTAACTTTTCATAAGAATCAACATAACAGATTAACAACCTAAGTTTTATGAACAGCTGGAGTGAGACATATAGCCAACAAACAGCTAGTCACATACCCCTTGTGTCTGTAGGGACAGAGGTGTGATACGTCGTTTTTCCCATTCATTAGGGCGTGGTTCAGGTGTGGATTCCATAAAATTGCGCTTGAGTTCACTAATGCTAGCCTGGTGTTTCAGTATTTCCTCCTGGGCCTTATCCAGGTCCTAGCAATATGTAACGTAATAAAAGGGGGAAAATCCAAAAGGAAAAAAAAAAAAAAACCCAATAGGATAAAAATAAAAAATGAAACCAAAAATAAGACAAAGCAAACTTATGATTAAAAAAACATAATAAAGCAAGAAAAATGCCAAGTCTCAAAAGCCATATCACCACCTACAAATATGAGTTTGTCCAAATTTGAAAATTAAAGCCAATGTGTAATTTTTTTATGATTCATGCGTTAAAGGGTTCTGATTTCTTTGTTCAGAGTTGTTTAAGAAATCATGAGGAGGGGGCCATGGAACTCAACATGGCCAATAAACCCTCTTTCTCATAGTTACATTTGAAAGGCACTTTGTTCCTGCAAATTCACCTTTCAGATTTGGGCTACTACTAGAGTTGCATTCTGTGAATATAATGAAGAAAGTAAAATTAGAGAAAGGTGGACTCAGAGCATATTGGGCCTGATGGGAAATCTGGTCCAGGATCATACAGAAAAAGGGGGGGAATGGTGGTGGGGAAACAACGGCTGACTTTTTTCAGGAAATTCCAGCAATGGTTTTTAATCCTTATGGAATAAACATAACAGCTGCCAGAAGCTGCTTCTGTTTGGTCTTTCTCTAAAATAAATGAATGCTATCTTAGTTTCACGTCTTTGCCAAGCATAAATGTGGGACCCAGCCACCCACATATCAAATAGTCCTTAAAAGAGGATGTGAGAAAAACTACCAGGTCAATTTTCATTGAAATAGGCCCTGACAAATGTTACTTGTGGGATTTTTTTTTTAGATTGGTCCTGATAAATGGCATTTGTAGAAATAAAAGGTAGTACTCAAAAAAGTTTTAACTGAACTTTAAGTGCTTTCTTACATTTCAAAAATCATGGGGCCACCTGTGGATTATAGCTTTCAATTACACTGCTCCCTGAGAAATAGGTCATGCATCTGAGTACATGAAATATTCCATATGCATGCACAAGCATAGTACGGATAGCTCATCTAGGAGCTTCTACTGCCATTTGCAAAAACTCAGGAAAATCTAAAAATCTTTGCATGGCATGGAAAAATGACTGTGGCTTGAGATCAGGCACATTTCTTGCATTTGTTCAAAGCGCGGTTACATATTATTCTTTAGAGCATTTAGTAAGTTATGCAAAAATACATTTCCAACAGTTATTAAAGCTGGCCAAAGCAACCCAACGGATTAGTCAAATTACTGAGGACCAGAGTTTTCCACTGAATACATTGCTATATCCTATCCTAAAAGAAGGGGGAAAAAGAAACAAAAAACCATTCTCGTGTGACATGGGGAATACATTTTACCTTCCTAATTGGGTGGCTAGGCTTCTTTTTCCTCTTTTCTTTCTCACTTTATTTCACTGCTTCTCTCTTTTTAATCAAAACAATCCCATTAATTAGCATCTTCTCAAAAGGAAGATTTTAATAAGTGGACCACATTCCTAATTGCAGGGATTTTTCACTTTACCAAAAAAAAAAAAAAATCATGGAGACCTATCTAGAGCCAAATGAATTAATGCCAGATTGACAAAAATTTTTTGCAGTTAATATACATTAAGGATGGATCATGTCCATTAGGAGAAAATAGGTTTACTTGCAGAACTTCAAGATTAATGAATAAAAACTTTATTCATTTGATTAGACAGAATCTTTTCTTTTTTTTCCCAGGTGTCACTCTGAGAACTTCTCATAGACATATTCCTATCTAAGCCACTTTAACAGAACAAAGTCAGAATGCTAACATGCACTCCCACGTTGAATTTTCCCCATGCATTTCGTGCACTGTGCTTGAAAGCTGCCAGCCAGCCAGCCTGTGCGTGACCCCCCGTCCACAGCAGCTTGGGCAGCCATTCGGACAGAGTTGTTTTCTTAAATTATACAAACCTCCAACATTAAATTGCTATGTCTGACATAAATATTATCTCCTTCTACTCTCAAGGAATTTTTCTGTGAAATTAAATCACACATAGGGAGGGAGGGGGAAGGCAAATAAACATAAGTGCATCAATCAGCAAGCACCAGAAATGACCCAGAGTTGGACAGTCTAAGACATTAAAATAAAAGAGAAATAAAAATCTTAAGAACCTAACGCCACAATGAGCAAAAGTCACAAATAAATCCTAAATATGCATCACCCCACCCACGCGCAATCACAGGCAGGCAGCAACTACCAGGCATTTTAACTGTGGGGGAACAGTATCCACCTCCTCCAGTGTTTCGTCCTCTTCCATCTTCGCCTGAAGTCACCCAGCAAGCGGCCAGAGAGAAGGGGAGCATTATTGGAAACGCTATCACCGGTGCAAAGAAGCTGTATTTGAACTTAAATGGTGAACCAGCATTACCAACCTTTATTGTCTGGCCCTCAGAAGACGCAAAATATTAAGCCACTTTGGTCTTTCTTCACCTACAATGTTGTACAAATGATGGAAATGGTCCTTTGCAAAGGTGGAATAGAGAAGGGAAGCTTCACTCTTTCTCAGTCACCAGATATGTGTTGCTTTTTAATATGTTTTGACTCAGGAATGAAAATATGAGAGTGTAAAAATGGCATAATTCAGTCTGTTCTAACCTGAAATATTTAAGTCAACCGGCTGTGAGGGCAAAGTGTAATGATGCAAATTTTAGCTTTCACTTTCTATCAGGGACAAATGTTCACCCTACATAGATTTCTTTCCTTGGGGAGGAACTGGTTTACTTTGCTACTTTTTTGTAAATGGTGGATAGTAAAAACTATTCTTGAGTTTTACAGTCACTTTTTTTTTCATAAAATTTTTCAAACAAGCATATTTATTCATAGTTGGACAATTCTCAGTTATCTAATGATCCAAAGAATAAATCTGTGTATTTAAAACTAACAGAAATACTGATGACTTACTGACTCATGGAAGGGAATAGCGTAAAAGAAAAATATTGATTCAGATAACAAAGGAAAATAGTTTAACCTTCACATCTTGATTTAGAGCAGGAATATACATTATTTTTCTTCTTTACTGTGTGTGTGTTTTTTTTTTAACCATTCAAGCATTTTTGAGAGGTAAACTGGGAACTCAGAGTATCTTTTGATCAAGAGGGAAAAATAGAATACAACCACTCAACAATCTGTTAAGAATAATCTTCTAATTCCTTGGTCAACATTTCTCTAAAATGTCAATCTTTGGCATCCCTTGGGTAACCTTTAGGAATCATGGATGCTCCCCCTATGCTTAATTATCTTCACATTTTTCTTTAGGCTTGCTCTAAATTTTGTGATTTATTCTATGCAGGAATAGTACCTACAGGATATGGGACCCTAGATCCCCAGACCACATTTAGCAAAACAATTAAAAAAAAAAAAAAAAACTACTGCATATGTGAGCACAGCTTAGTACTACAGAGGTAACCTTATATGGGCCAGAAATCCTCAAACCAGATACTTAATTTTAAATAAAAGGACACTAAGAGCTCTGACCCAACCTTAGGGCTACAGAGTCTAAATTTTCAAAATGCTGTGGTTCATTTTTCATAAGTATTTTTTAAAGATAACAGAAGAGTATCTTCCTTAAAAATACCTGACAGTGACTTTCAGATATGATTTTGAGTTTTAAAAAAAAAAAAAAAGGTAAAAGAAAATAAACTACATGAACTTCATCTGGGTCCCAAACGCTACAATAATAGGGAGACAGAGAGTTTCTGAGATTAGACCTACACACACATCAGGAGTAACTGTCACAGGTGCATTCTCCTAAGTGAAGAACAAGCTTGGCTTTCTAACAGTGAAACAGTAACACTAAGGAATTCTGCTAATACATATCAATCAGTTATGTCCACTGTATTCAAAGTTCTACATCAAAACAAAGTTTCCATCCTAAAGGAACAGCATTAACATTTACGTGCAAAATGGATAGACCCAAATCAGACTATTAAGGACAATGGAAGGCCCCCTCTCCTTTTTTTGCGGCCTAGTATGGTTCAGATATTTATTTTAAAAACCTATAACTTTGCACTCAACGTAGAATAAGTGGACCTAGTCAATGAATATCAGTGAGGGGAAATGCTTAATTACACTTCTCATGCACTAAAGCTATGTGTGTGTGTGAAAGTGCAGATCATACTGTTTTGAGGGCAACCCATGATGAGATTTATGCACATGTTTACACTCTACATTAGAAAGGGTAGTAGATGAAGTGGAACTTTGTTGCCTGCACAGATTTCAAGCTTATGGAGGAGAGCCAGTAACTGCTTCCTCTTCCTCTGTTTTGTCACTCAAGTCACAGTCATAAGAAACAGTCAGGGAGGCAGCTTTCGCCTCCAGATAGCAGAGGGATAGAGCCAGAGGAAGGGAAAAGGTGAGAGAAAAAGGCACTGACTGAGAAGCAGAGAGAAGGAGCCCAAAGATGAGGATGAGAGAGGGAAAGAACGAAGGGGAGGTGATGGGAACGTAGTGCCGGACATCTGCAGGGAGGAAGGAGACCCAGACCTTGGGGAGGCTGGGGAAGGCAAGGTACCCATTGTCATCAAGGAGCGAGGGGAAGCGAGGCAGAAAGCACCTGCAGAAACTGAAGGAGAAGGACCCACACTCAGAATCCGTGTGGTCAGCCTCTTTTAGAGGCTTCTCGGGTGCAGGCGGGCAGTCAGGCTCAGGAGGGGCTTCAAGAGGACCCAAGCCAGGATCACAGGGCCCCTGCTCTGACGTCTCGCTTGTGGAAAGGTGCTCTAAGCTGTCCAGAGTGATACAATCAGCCTCCCCAAAGGGGTCTTCCTCTGAAATGTCAGAAAGGAAGTCCATTTCAGGGACTGGCAATAGGTTTGGGGAAAGAGGTGAAGCACAGCGGATGAGCGGTGAAGGTGGGCACAAGGAAACAGGCTGTTCTCGAAAGCAAACCCATGGTTGAATGTGAAGTTACACAGCGGATACAACCAAAGGAGAACCAAAGGTAAAAGAATGAAAGAGGAGAGAAGAAGAAAGTTAGTGAAAACTTTTACTCAGAAGTAACGACTGTATTAACAGTACCATTAGAAAATTAATCAAATGATCCATTTTTCAAAGAGGAAAACTTGACTACTTTCATCACATACAACTTAACAGGTATAGCCTGATTCAATTAGCATTTCCTGACTGGTTGCAAATGGATCCTATGAAACTCAGATAGCATTATTACTTTTAAACCTGGTTGCTGCCAAACATTGAAAGTATCAGTGAAAAGGCACACTGAATCATTTGCCAAAAACGGGCAGAATTTCCCTTGGAATTTAAGAGAACTTTTCTTCTGAATCATATTAAATATGCAGAATGGAATAGACACTGCCCATGATGCTGAGCTCTCCTATTTCTGATGGAAGTAGCCACTCTACTGGGTACACTGGCAGCGTGGTGTTGTTGTTCAGTCGCTAAGTCGTGTCTGACTCATTGAGACTCCACAGACTGCACCATGCCAGGCTTTCCTGCCCTTCACTATCTCCTGGAATTTGCTGAAACTCATGTCCATTGAGTCAGTGATGCCATCCAATCATCTCATCCTCTGTCACCCCCTTCTCCTCCTGCCTTCCATCTTTCCCAGCATCAGGGTCTTTTCCAATGAGTTGGTAGCATAATCACAAACTCTCCTGACAACTATTCAGTTATTGATGGATATTGTTTGATGTGATATCCGTTATTTTTAGCTAATTTTTAACCAAATCCTTTGTAGAATATTGGAGAAGACAATGGCAACCCACTCCAGTACTCTTGCCTTGAAAATCCTTTGGATGGAGGAGCCTGGTAGGCTGCAGTCCATGGGGTCGCTAAGAGTCAGACACGACTGAGCGACTTCACTTTTCACTTTTTTGTGGAATATGATAGTTAAAGATTTTTTTAACAAAGCAATGAAAAGGACTGAATGGCTCGCTCTACCTGAAGCACTTGTCCCTGCAGCATAAGGCAGGGCCCCCATGGTGCCTGAGCCCTTGTCTCTGCTGGGCTTGGGACCCATCACTGCAAGGATTTCTGAGACACTGGCAGTTATTTCTTCTAGCAGGTTCTTTACAAATTCATGTTACACATCTTTAAATTTTTCAATGTTAAAATTTTGAAAACATTATACATTTTCAAAGTTAAATTTCTGGAAATATTATAAACCCACAGGATGATTTTCTTTTTCATGTTTATTTCCAATGTTATCTATTCAAAAGTTTCTCTGCGGGATATGATCTGAAGGACTCAAAGCCACTTCAGATCAACTTCTATGTGACTATACTTACACTTGCCCATGGTAATATAAAATAACCCAAACACGTCTGAAAACACAATACAGGTTACTTCTCCATTCATTATGGCACACGCACCAAATAAGACTGAAAGCCACACTCTGTGTTCTCACACAGTATTCACAAAACAATTACTTTTGCTTAAGCATTTCTCCTTCAGTGACAGATTATTAATGAAAAACCATAAAGACCACCTTTCTTCATTTCAAAATATTCAAGTCAATATCATAATAAAATTATCAAGACATAGGCTATATCTTAAAATTTACTTGAAACAAACCAAATATGAATTTCAAATTATAGCTTTTATAATTGGGGGGCTTAATGAAATAGGATGATTATAAAGATGGACAAAAGGTCAATAAAGTACTTACTTGGATTAACGTAATTTATGTTGAAATATTTTGCTTTGAACAACAACCAGAAAAAGGTTAGAGACTCAGTCTAAAACAGCAAGAGTCTACACACATATGAAAGGTGGAAATTTTTATCAACAGAGAAAATACAATGACTGGTTTTAAATGATACTTGAGTTCTGAAACAAATGCAATAGACAGCCTCTGATCTAAGTACACATTTAAAACCGCATATTCCACTAATTCACCATACCTTTCCTTCAATGAGTGGCATATGCGGGGCTTTAGCTGGGCTTCTCAGGTCCCTTCTGCCATTACTATCTTGTACCACGGCAGTGCTCACAACTCCAGGGCCTTGTGCTGAAACCTCCCCAGCAGGGCCAGGAAAATCCTTCGTAAGACTTTGGTCCACAGCATCAATCGGAGCTAGTGACGAGTGATTATAGGGATCACGTTAGGGTGTTTAAATGAGAAAATGTTATGAAAACCTCCCTTTCCAGATAAGTAGGCATCTTACAGATAATTAATAGAAACCAGAAGATTCTTTGATCATGAAAATAACAAATCAAATAAACTCATGATTATACTTAAAAAAAAAAAAAAAAAAAACTGAATTGTAACCCATTAAATTACACCAAGCTCTCAAGTCACAGATTTTTGAAGGAGAGGTCCAGTAGGAGGAGCTCTAAGACCAGATGAAACACCAGAGTCAGAGAAATACGTCAGAATTACAATGTGAACAAGTACTTCAGTTCTCTGGGGTTTCTTTAATCTTGCCTACACTTATTTCTGAATCTATCTATTGCAACAAATAATTACCTAGTTATTAAAATGGTTTGCTTTCATAAGTTTTAATAATTCCTCCATAAAGGAACCTTTAATTAGAACACTAGTCAAAATTGTGACACAATAAAGACAGGCCTTTAGGCTGCAAGCTCTTGAAGGGCAGGGACTGTGTGTGACCCACCATACTGAACTTGGGCAACATCTAGACCCCTAATTCATGTGTTACAAGAAGGCTCTTAATCCATACCTCACACGCCCTGTCCAAACTTCCTTCTTTTCTAGTCTCACTTTTCACCCAATTACTGAAGTCAGAAACCTGGAAGTCTTTTCCTTTACTCCTCAACAACCAGTAGGTCCAACAGAGTCCTTGTATGTATTTCTAAACATGGCAAATTCCTTCCATCTCTATTTTACCATCCAGGAACCCTTTAAGAGTTTCATGGCTTTTAAACACTCATACTTTGGAAAGCCTGCACCAAATCCAATTAAACATTAAAACAAATTCACATCATACATAAAGTATAATTATTTTCTAGAGGTTTTTGAACTTTTAAAAAGATTTTAATAATTTTTCCTTGAAAAGTATATGGCTTGAGTAACTCTTTAACCTAAGATTATGGTCCCTAAGCACTCACTATGCATACTCAGAAACTTACTACAAAATGAGAAACTCTGACCTAGAAATGGTTTTAAATGTAATGATATCAAATTTTAATGAATATCAAATTTAAAGTTACATAATGAAGTTGGCAAGATGTTGACACTGCACACTTTTATTAAACAGTTACTAATTTCAGTTTGCTGCAGTTAACTTCTGTCAAGTCTTACACCTTTGTAGAACCCTGAGATTATAAGCCCAAGGAGCTGAACCTACAGTGCCAAATGGCTAACTGGTCTACTACCATCTGAGATAAAACCACCATGACTCACCAGGACTATGCCTAACCAGTCGGCCTGAATTTCCTCCCTCATCCTCTCCAATTGTTCTAGACACGGAATTAATCAAGTGACTTTTTTTTTTTAAAAAAGACAGCACTGTACACTTCATGGCATGCCAAATAGATGGGGAAACAATGGAAACAGTGAGAGACTTTTATTTTCTTGGGCTCCAAAATCGCTGCAGATGGGGACTGTAGCCATGAAATTCAAAGATGCTTGCTCCTTGGAAGAAAAGCTATGACCAATCTAGACAGTATTAAAAAGCAGAGACGTTACTTTGCTGACAAAGGTCCCTCTAGTCAAAGCTATGGCTTTTCCAGTAGTCATGTATGGATGTGAGAGTTGGACCATAAAGAAACCTGAGCACTGAAGAACTGATGCTTTTGAACTGTGGTGTTGGAGAAGACTCTTCAGAGTCCTTTGGACTGCAAGGATATTCAACCAGTCCGTCCTAAAGGAAATTAGTCCTAAATATTCATTGGAAGGACTGATGCTGAAGCTGAAACTCCAATACTTTTGATGTGAAGAACTGACTCATTAGAAAAGACCCTGATGCTGGGAAAGATTGAAGGCAGGAGAAGAAGGGGATGACAGAGGATGAGACAGTTGGATGGCATCACCGACTCAATGGACATGGGTTTGAATAAGATCTGGGAGTTGGTGATGGACAGGGATCCTGGCGTGCTGCAGTCCATGGGGTTGCAAAGTGTTGGACACAACTGAGTGACTGAACTGACCTGTACACTTATGTGCTGGCACAAGTGTGTACACATGTGTACATATGAACACGTACAGTCTTCAGTGGTTCCCTAGAATAAAAACCACATTCCCCACAGTAGCCTGCAAGGTCCTGTGTGATCTGTTCCCAGCCTACCTCTCCCCACCACTAATCAGCTCTGACTACATTTGCCTTCTTTCTGTTCCTGGAATGTATCAAGCTGTCCCCAGACTTATGACCTTCAGACTTGCTGCTACTACTAGTGCTACCTGGACTCTTTATCTCCTGGTTCTACTCTTTCTCATCCTTTTAAGGCTCAACCCAAATGGTTCTTCCTCAGACAGACCTTACCCATTCTGTAATGTCCTTGACTACACTTTTCACTTTCAGGAAATCACGAGTTCCCTGTCTCACACGCATCCTGGGTGTTAGCACTCTCAATGACTGATTCGTCTCATTTTAGGTTTTTATTGTGCAATCCTGGAATCTCACTGCTCTTAAATAGCTATCTAGCTTGATTTTTATTTGATATTTGATCTTTAAATATCACACAGAAAGTAAAAATCAATGTAATCACTAGTAAATTTATTTTGTCAAGCCTTAAATTGAAGAATATTTATATATCTAAATAACCTGTTTAAAAACAGAAAAAAAGAAACTACAATACATGTAAATAACAACAAAAAAAAGGTATATTGATGATGGAGTGGGGAAAATAAGCCCAGTACCAGGTTACAGCCTAGCTTTGCTCTGAAGGGGAGAAAAAAAAAAAGGACATAAGCCCTAACCAAATAGTTCCCTAGCTGTCTGGTCATGTATTGGCATGAAAAGCCTCCTATTTTTCACAATAACACAATAATCCTTTTGATGACTTGCCCATCTGATGAATTACAGTGTCCAAAACACAAAAGGAAAAATAATGGATTACTGTGCCATGTTTGTTGCTTTACTTGTGAAAATCATTGTTTTCAGATACAGACCCACTGTAACCCACACGGCACCAACTGCCCATACAAGATGGTGGGCTTCCTTGAGCACAGTTTATATACCTCCAAGAAAAGGAGAAAAAAAAGAAAAGCCTTACTGCTCTTTTTAAACTCTAAAAACTCACAACATATGAGTTATAGAAACCTCACAGTTTACAGACAAAGGCTGAAACGGTGCTACAGAAAGAGGAATGGTTTCTCTCAAGGCATGAAACAACACTGATCGCATTTATTCAGCACTTGTATAAATTCTCTGTGGCAAGGGGCAAGGCTTGTGAAATATTTACACAAGCGGGCACATTCTTCGGATTTACTTGGAAAAAAAGTGCTCAGCTGTTGATGAGCTGAAAGATACTCTGACAACTATCGTACAGCAATAATTCATTAAATGTAAATCACTACATTTGGGGATGTGGACATTTATTCAAACCACAATTTATGATCCCGTTGCACATTTTTTCTGTGGCCTCATAAATTATATGAAAGATTCTCCAGAAAATCCAGTAACTATATATCCCAAAATGCCCGCCAACAAATGTTATTAACTATCTCTGTGCATCTGCCCAGATCTGTTTCCTAAGTTTATTCCAGGAAAAATAGATCTAAGCCAATGAATGTCAATCCTTGACTAATGAGAGATTTTTTTATCTATTAGCATATCCAGCCTGCTTTAGTTAATTATATGAAACATAAGCCATTCAAGTTTGTATTTCAGAATGATTAACCACAATATTAATAACAATCAAAAATAGGTTTTTGCTGATAAACAGCAGTAAAACAGAACTTATCCGATTCAACATTAAAGGATCTTTTGCATATATGGTTTGAGATTAAGCAACCAAAAAATGTTGGGAAACTACTTTTGGTAGAAAAGCATCCATACCAGTTACTTGCTAGTAGGTAGAAAGGAAAAAAATTTTTTTAATATCTTAAAAAAAAAAAATAACCTCAGCTCTTTTATAGAAAACCTGCTATTAACCAAAAATTAGGGTAATAAGGTATATATATACATATATATACACACGTAAAATGAAGGGAAGCAACATCAATTTATTTCCATGTGTAATTTATTTAAAAACTACAAATATGTACCTAATTAGAATTCGAATAGAAAAAAATGTATACAAATTTGTAAATGTCTCTCCTGGGGTATAAGAACAGATGAACACATAATATTTCCTTTCTTGTTGTTAGAACACTGTACTTAAACTAATCCTTGAAGCTGTGAATGGCTTCCTATATGCTAGAATGTCTGTTAAGCTTTAATAAGAGTTTTTAAACCTAAAACTGTGATGATGCGATGAATGTTTTGCATTCCTTTGAATAAAGGGTCTATATATGCTACTACACCAAAAACCCAAGTTTGCCGTTAAATAAGTTCAAGAAATTAACTCACATAAAATACATCAGAAGTCTGTCCAACATCTCCTCAAAAACTCTAACATCTGTGTGTTTTGACAGCGCCAAGAAAATTTAGGTTCAGAACAACAACTTCAAAACACTACAAAATTATTCTCATATAAGTGTGATTAATAGTATTTTATTTACTCAGAAAAAAAAAAATGTCTAGAGGCTATCCCTCTAGGTATTTCTAGGGACCTTGTTAATAACTAGTTCAATATTTTCTAATCCCACTGGATTAGAAAAAGATGACTGGAATCCAGAATCCTAATACAATAAATGTGTTTACCTCCATCTAGACTCCTGGAGACCCGTTTACTAGAAGTGCGTTCGAAGTGTGGCGCCGGCCGGTCAATCAGGCTGCTGGCCTGGCGGGTCTGCGCCTGTGTACGGCCACTGTAGCGGAATTTGGACCCTAAGGTCAAGAACTTGGCCTTTGGTGGCTGCTCTGGAGACACAAGCCTATGAAGGTGGGGGAAGGGGAACAAAATTAGACTTCATGGATTTTTTTTAACTTCGAAACTATATATTTAATATCTCACTTCATTAAGTATGATTATTTGGTCCAAAAAATGCTGCTTAAACTAATAAAAGTGAACACTGTTTATAAACCTTCTTATATACAGAGCTTTATGATCATGATAAGATGAATAAATCCTCATTCATGTATTCATGAGTAATATGTTTTCCTCAACCTGAGCAAAAACGCAGCTGTTCTTTGTGTGTACCAAAGGTTATTTATTTGTATTAACTTAAATCAT
Source organism: Neotragus moschatus (assembly GCA_006410615.1). Taxonomy (NCBI): domain Eukaryota; kingdom Metazoa; phylum Chordata; class Mammalia; order Artiodactyla; family Bovidae; genus Neotragus; species Neotragus moschatus. Next base: position 129,051 of record SJYA01001459.1, read on the forward strand.
TTATATAAACACATATGCCTGAATTCTTGCTCCTAGCCTTAAGTGCCAAGCAGCAATCCATTACCATTAGCAATTCTTAATATTTATATCTATTTCTCTGGGAAAGAACATCTAACTCAAGAATCTGTTCCATCAAGTGATGCTCTCCCGTGAAGCACACAACAGATATGCAGAGATGACTAACACTCTTTATTGGCAGCATGACTCTACTGCTTAAACCCCGGGTTTGTAATGAACGAGGTAAAACTTTACTGATGTCAACTACTTCCAGACTTATGTGAAAACACACTTTTAGTAAATGAGCCAATCTTGTCTGGTATACAACCGAAACAATTTTGCTTTCATTGCCTGACCAAAAGCTGGCAAAGCATTTTAACAAAACAGATAATCCCAGGGCTCTCAGAGGATGTATTAAACAAGACTTCAGTTGACAGTTTCAGAATATGGAGAACTCCACTAAAATTTTTCTTATTTTTCTCCAGAGAAGCATGATTTCTTAAAGGATTCTTTACCATATCGAGTATGTCAGGCATTTCTGCTCAATATTTAGAAATTTTGTGCTTAACAAGCAATGAAGAGAGATTCAAGTCTAGGGTAAAGCCACATATAGTAATTCAAGAGGTGGCTTCCCATCGATTCAGAATTCTCAACCGTATTAACCCAGAAATACAACGTGTTAGAATGAAACCGATGAAAAAAGAACTGATACATTCTTGGCTTGAGTCTTGTCATGGGGGGGGAGGGGGTGGCGGCAGAAGTGTTTCTTGAGAACATCCACTTTATGCCAACAGATCTTCAAAGGAGACACAGATGACACTGCTGAGAAAGCAAAATCTGAAGACATCGGTGCCTCACACTATACTTTGGAAAAAGCTCTATTCCTTCAATTAGAAAGCCAGAATGTTAAGACGTTTAGACAGGAAATGAACTCCTGTCTGTGCTCTGTATTCTCCCCTTCTCTACATGGAAGAAACTGAGGCGTGGAAAGCCTAAATCAACCATGAGGACCAGGGGCAAGGTGAGAAAGGTGGTCATTTGCCATGCACTGCCTTCTGATGGACTGAATGTGGTAGGTTTCCCTACCTTGCAATCCACCTAACTATGGTCAAAGAATGCTATCTAAGAAAGCAGTTATGTATAAAGAAAAGGGTCATTGACAAGCTCATAGGTGCAGTAATTAACAAATGCTCATTCTCCTTGAAACACAAGTTGACTAAATCGCATTTATTTTCATCATCTATTCATGAAGTATGCTCTGTAGGTACTGAAAGACCAGTACCCACACAAAAAAAGAGACATTTCTAAAAAATATCTCAAATGAGAAATATGCATTGATGACCCCAAAGGAAATACACCCTGCTCCACAAAAAATTTTAAACTAAAGACAACCAATACTGGAGAGAATGTGGGAAAGCCAGGACCCCTGCATACTGTTGGTAGGAGTACAAAATGGTGCAGAAGCTGTGTTAAGACAGTTGGGAGGCTCCTTAAAAAATTAAAAATAGAAATATCACATGATTCATCAATCCCATACATGGGTATTTTTCTAAAAGAACAGGATCTCAAAGACGTATGAGCATTCTCATATTCGATAAAGAAACGGTCACGATAATTAAGATGGGGAAACAACCTAACCATCCACTGATAAGTAAATGGATAAAGGAAATACAGGATACACATAAAACGGAACACTATTCATCCTTTAAAAAAAAAGGAAGGAAATTCTGCAATATGTGACAATAGGGATAGAACCTTGAGAAAATTATGCCAAGGTGAAGCAAGCCAGACACAGAAGACAAGTACCACATAATTCTGCCTATATGGGGTATCCAAAATAGTCAAATTCACAGACTCAAAGATTTGAATGGTGGTTCCCAGGGGGTGGGAGAGGGGGCAATGGGGAGTTGTTAATCACTAGGAAGAAACTTTCAATTAAATAGCATAACATTTGCTCAGTCATGTCCAACTCTTTGCGACATCATGAACTATACAGTCCATGGAATTATCCAAGCCAGAATCCTACAGTGGGTAGCCTATCCTTCTCCAGTGGATCTCCCCATCCCAGGAATCGAACCAGGGTCTCCTGCATTGCAGGCGAATTCTTTAACAGCTGAGTTACGAGGGAAGCCCCACTGTACCTACTGTCAAGTAATAATACTTAAAATGTGTTAAGTGACCCTGCCACTATAAAATTATTTTAAAAGGAGAAAAAAAGACTAGAGGCAAAGAGGAGGGTGAGACTGGATTATCTGGCACCTTCTGCAGGTTCTCCTCTGCTGACTGTAACTCAACCACAGGCCACATCTTCCCAGAATGAGCAGCTCCATTTGAGCATTTTCTCTTATGTCCAGTTTGCAAAAAACATAAATCCAAAAAATACAAAAAAAGTATTTTAAATCTAAGAAATACAAGATATAAGTCATAATGCAAAAGAGGGAAAGTCATTAACCAGAGGATTTTTATTTTACGTCACATTGAGATAAAAGGGATTTCTTGCCCAACTAATTGACAATGGTGACCACATATGCAAAGTATTAGCTTACAGATTAATTTTCTAATCACAAAGAAATCTTTAAGCAAGTAAGCTACAATTAAACAGAAACAGGCATCAAAACAAAACAAAAAGGGTTGAACATAAGCATTTATGAGTTTTCTCCAAAAGAATTTTTTTGGTGACTTAAGTCAGTGGTAATGTGACTCCTCTGAAATGAGTGTACTCGAGCAGTCTTGAATGTAGATAAACAGCACACTATGCTACCAAACTAAGAATAATGATAAGAGTGACAAACACTACATACCAGAAACGGTTCTAAGTTTGTTTCATGTGGGCTATACCGTTCACTTTTCAAACAACTCTATAATGTAGGTACTATTAATTACTACCACCACATGAATGATGAAATGGAGACTCACAAAGGTTGAGTAACTTACCCATAGTCACACATCTAGGATGTGGAGGGGCAGTATTAGACCTTAAGAATACAGAGCAGAAACTTTAAAGATGAAGGGACTAGTACACAGCTGTCTAGACTGCAGAGATAGGGAACTGAAGCAAGGGAGAAAAGACCAGCACAGCACACTTCACTAAGAAAAGTGATGTTGAAAATCATGCCCATGAATAAAAGTATGACAGAAGACAGGATGAAAGCCACAGAAGGCTGCTAAGTCTAAGGAGATCTTCTGGTGTGTGTTTTTGTTTCTTTGTTTTGTTTTTAAGGGGACAAGACATGCACATGCTTATTGTCCAAAAAAGATGTCAAAGACACCCACTGAAGAGCATGATTTCTAGAACGCAATCTTACATGAGGCATGGGATCAAGGCAAAGGAATGACTCCTCTTCCTTGAGACAAGAGAAGAAGAATGAATGAAAGAGAGGGAAATGGCGCTTAGTTATACACAAAAAGAGAAAATGCATGAAACCAAGAACACTCATGACCCACAGTGTCTATTATCAGCATACTCCAAGATGGAGGGCACCTGAGCAGTGGGGCAGGGGGCCGAAGAAGACCATGCACATTTGTGATGGTGGCCCTGAGGATCCAGCCAATGTAGGGAACGATCGCTCTGCAGTAGCATCAATCCACAGGGCTGTGTGCATTCTATGTTATATTCTATAACTATTCTCTAAAAGTCTATGAGAACAGTTATGCTATTGAAGGTACTGTGTGGCAGCACAGGTACAGAACTCAGGACACAGGATGAATCCAGAGTCAGGAGACTAGAGGCTGATGTGCAACAATGACCAGGGTTAAGGGGGTTAGAAAGCTCCTGACAAACTAGCAAAGGGGCAGGTCCAGAGCTGGTTTCGCTGGGGAAGAAGTGAAAGCAGAGGGAGCTGGCAAGAGCAATTAAGTGAAACCTAAGGTGAGTGACAGCAGAAGAACAGCCAAGATGGGAGGGTAGAAGGAAGGGGCAACTGGAGTTCTGGACCATGGCAGAAGTTCAGTTCTAAGCCATGAGGAGCACGGCCAGGTGACAGACACGGACACACGAATGGGGAGCCCGCAGAGCCGTAAAGGTGTGGCTGTGTCTGCCACTCTATCCACGGCCACCACCTCGGATCTCCAGGGTACCCAGAGCTGCTCACATGAATCCCAAGCTCTTTTCTCAAAATTACCTGTAGAAAGTATGATGTTCCACACACACCTTCCATAGCCTTTTTGCTGCCCGATGGTTTGGCAGCTTAAAGCCAATGGTGCTCTCGAACTGTTCCAGCTAGAAAAAATCCATAAGACAGATCAGCATGCCTCCTTAAGCACTGATTAGAAGTTACTGAAAATCATAGGCTCAGGTATCTCACTAAAAACTAATTGTTCCTCTTGAAAAAAAGACAAATATCGACCACTGACATAAACCAGCTATCCTTTAATGTCCACTAAAATTCATCTTACCATCTGCCCATCCATGGATCTCACCCACTTGGCTGATTCAAAAGAAAAACGAATCCCCATGGTGTGGCAGGCACATAGTACTTTCTCTTTTCTGTGAAATTGTGGCTGATACTTGTTTTCTTACCAACAGGAATATATATGCAAGTTTATCATCAAAACCCTGACTTGACTTTCTTTTTTTAACCACAGAGGAATAAATAATAGTTCATTTTCTTAAAACTCAATGGAAAAGAATTCTGCTAGCTCACAAAGGAGAACATTGACAAAGCCCAGTTAGATATGCCCAGGGCTACGTGACTTTGCTTACCTCTGCTGGCCTAATTTTAATATAGAAGTTACTGCGCTTATAGGAGATTTTCAGGATTTTCGGCCAAGCGAAGCGATTGATTCTCAGCCTGTCTTTGTAGATGAGGAGTCCATTAGCACATACACCCAGCTTGATGTCCACGCCTTCTGAGTCCTGCCAAGAGAAAGCCATTTGGCCATGATTAAAGCTGTGCAAGTTATACAGGTTGGAAAACCTACAATCTTCTTCAAACCATGATCAAGAGTGCCAATTTAATGGGTCTGTATTTCAATTTCAGCAATAGAACACGTGTTAATAGAAACAGCAAGACACATCACACATCTTAAATCTAGATACTTCACTTGAGGGGCCAGATTTTAGGTATAGCAACATGACTATAGGACACAGTATTCTTCAAAAGGCCTAACTCACATGTTCTCGACCTTGGCTGCAAAACCCAAAAGGGAGGAAACAGACCTTGATTTAGACATCCTGAAGCTAGGGAGATAAAACTTGTTTTGTGAGAGGCTATTTCAGCTCCGGACAGTGTGTCAGCCTGCCCTAAGGTGCAATCAGCCATTTTACTGTGGGCAAATTTATCTCAGATGGACTATGCCAGCTAATGGCTGTTAAATAACGCCTATATTCTGCAAAACACTAACCTCTCAGACAGTTTCTATTCTAGGCTGACAGTGTTGAAATCTTTGCATTCTTTCAAGCAGTTTTCCAATAACTCTTAAGTGCTGACATCTAGTTCTCATTACAACATTCCTTCAGCTGGCATACTTCAAAGAATGGTAGACTATTCTTAAACTTATTAATACTGTTTTCTTCCCTCAGTGTTTTAATTTGAAAGATAACCATCTAGAATAATCTTCAGCCTGAAAGACATTTTTAAAAATCAAATAAATTTACAGACAAATGTTAAAAAAAAAAAAAAATTGTCTCCTCACATTTCAAGTAGTGTTGGAATAGCTAATATATACAGTACTCAAGAATCTTTAAGAGAAGAACTAGATCTCACTCAAGATATGAAAAATCATTCAGAGATATTCACATTTTCAGAAATCATTAACAAAAAATTCTCACAAAATATGCTAAAACAAACCTCATACAGTCTAGTTCAAGTCAATAAAGGTGTGACATTTCAACTGTCTTGTTACTGAGAACAATTAAATGCAATTTTTATGTTTTTTAAAAACAGAAGTACAATACTAGGGGTGTGTGTGTGTGTGTGTGTGTGTGTGAGTCGCTCAGTCATGTCCAACTCTTTGTGACCCCGTGGACTGTAGCCTGCCAGAGTCCTCTGTCCACAGAATTCTCCAGGTAAGAATACTGGAGTGGGTAGCCATTCCCTTCTTCAGGGGATCTTTCCGACCTAGGGATTGAATCACGCTGCAAGCAGATTCTTTACCCTCCGAGCCACCAGGGAAGTCCACAGTGCGAGGTAGCTGATGCCAATTGTATTTACCACTGTGATATGTGAATAATTCATGTATATAAATAATATCACATTAAACCATCGGAACAGATTTAAAAATCTCATCTATCAGGTGCTTTTATTCACCAATATCCAGACAGTCACAGTTCTCTCTAGGAACAGAGTGAAAGCTGGAGTGAACCAGCCACAGGTACCCAAGCAACATGGCACCAGCGACAAAAGGCGCATTTGCTCAAAATATCACTGACCAAGGCCACAGGGAGCAGGCCGGAAGACTGCCCAAGACAGCCTGTTCTCTGCACGAAGAGGGAGGCAACCTTCATTTGAAACATTCAACAAAGCCATGTGAGGTAATCTTTCAACAGGACACTGAAGCTATTTTATCTGACTTAAAAAATAAACACAATCTGGATCCAAGTTAATCAGTTGATTTTCGATTGTTCCACACATTGTTTTAGAATTATCAGTATCTGTATGAATAGAAATTACAGATAAAGAAGCTGAAAGGAAAAAAGTCCTAGTTCTCCATGGTTGACTTCTGCCACTCAGCAACAAAGTCAATAAAATAAACTAATAAAAAGGGAGCACTTTCCTGCCTCCCTTCCATCCGCTGTGCTTACTGCCTCAGGAAGCAGCCCCATGAGGGACATCAACAGGATCCCACGCCCACCGACTTCCGACGGGTTCAGCCAATGGGAAGGTCTCAGATAAGATCAGAGAGGAAGAAGTTGGAAAGGTTAGGGGTTTTAACACCCAGACTCCCTCCCTGTGTAGTCGCATCAGGGTGGCTCTGTCCTTGACCATCACAGCTGCTGTCAAGCCCTCTCCACACAGATCTCTCCCCTAAGTTCTGACAGCTACCCTCTGCCTAACCAACCCACACCCAGAAGGTTAGGAAAGCTGCTGTTAACAGCTCCAGGTATCATTCTACTCTTGTGGTTTCCGTCTGTCTTTGTCAAGAGCTCTTTTATTCGACATCCTCACCTTGTCCTGACATATGTGTGCCATTAAAAACTCTTTTGACAGTAAAATATTAATTAAAAACTTTTAAAGATGATCTCAAGGCAATGAAAGATGTATAAAAACACAAAACTTTAAACTACATGAAAACTGTTTTTAAATTGCTACAGATTTTTTTTCCAATGAGCTACAAATATCTTTCTTGCTCATCAGGTATTATCTAACAAGTCCACTAGATGATATATTGAATAAATGCATGTTATTCTGACTTTTCTAAAGTGATCTACTCCTAACCACACAGTAAGAACTGAAATTATAACAAAACCAGCAACTTTTTAACTTTTCTAACATCGGTTCAGTTCAGTTGCTCAGTCATGTCTGAATCTTTGAGACCCCATGGACTGCAGCACTCCAGGCTTTCCTGTCCATCACCGACTCCCAGTGCGTGCTCAGACTCATGTCCATCAAGTTGGTGATGCCATCTAGCCATCTCATCCTCCGACATCCCCTTCTCTATAACTTCAAAAACAAGAATCCTGAAACATTCCAAGATTACCATCTAAAAACTGGTTTCTCACTAATGATCAACAAAAGCAGCAAATGGAAGATTCACGTGTGGCAAGAATAACAGGGTTTATAGGAGACATGGATTCTGGGGGCCTTTAGGATACCAAGTCTGCTCTTTCCTCCCTCCCTTAGTTCTGTGTGTCTGCTGACTCCGCCTGTCACCATCATACAGAGAAATGAGCTACAAGACACTGAAGTGTGGAAAAGATGTTTCACCTCCTAGCAGGATGTATCAGCAGACATCACACAGATGGGACTACTTTACACTATGTGGCTGCAGGCAACAAGCCAGTTAGTGTAACAAGCCATCTGCATTCTGTTTTACGTAGTATTTGTAAAAATAAAAACATCCAAACCATAAATAAGATAGTATATATGGAAGTGCTTTTTTAAAATTAAGAGTATATAGCATTTAGCAGTTAAAAATGTTGCTGTCAGAGACTATTTACTAACATGGAGCAGTGTTTTCTAAGAGCAAGTTAAAAAAATTACAAAATAATACTCATAGAATAACCCCATTTTAAAAATGTGACATTGCTCAGATTTTTTTAAATAAAACAAGAAAAAAAATATTAACAGTGCATGTTTCACATAAACTAATTTCAGTCTTTTTATATTCTGTTCACCTCTATTTTCTATGATGAATGTGTATTTCTCTAATAACAAGAAAACATTTAAAGAATGAAGGAAGACACAGAGGAAAAGGCAATTCTTTGCAAATACAAAGTACTGTTAACACAAAAGCAAGAATTAATCATCTGAGGCCAAAATAGAAAGGATATCTTTGAGTGAGGGGCTTTCCTAGAGATTTCTCAAATCCTACAACTCCTATAACCTGCACTTCCTAACAGGGAAGGATTGGCAGGGTGTTTTAAAAGCAGGCAACAATAGGTTCCCGTCTCATGTTGAGTTGACTCTGGACATATTGCTCAAAACCAAATACATTTTTCACCTTATCTTTTGTAACCCCAACCCCACTCTCCATCCCGACTCTCCCTACTACCTGATCATGAAAACTAGGACCATTAAGTAGGAGATACAAGGCAGCACATGGCAGAGCAAAAGATCAAAATAAAGACAGGATAAGAAGTAAAGAAGGCTGATCAGGTGAGTCTTATAGTAAGTATATATGAAAAGGGATCAACTCATAACATTGAGAAAAGAAGGAAGAATACGGGGACAATCAGTGGTCCCGCCCCACAACCAGAAACCCCAAGGAACTATTATAGAGCCCCTCAGGTCGCTCAGTCGTGTCTGACGCTTTGCGGCCCCATGGACTGTAGCCTACCAGGCTCCTCCCTCCATGGGATTCTCCAGGCAAGAGTACTGATCTTCCCGACCCGGGGATCGAACCCGGGTCTCCTGCATTCCAGGCAGACACTTTAACCTCTGAGCCACCAGGGAAGTCCTGGTGAAGCAGGCTCATTTAAAACTGAAGCCCTCTCAGAACTTCAGTCAACAGACCAGGAAGAGGCACCTCCCCGTCACACTCCCAGTACCTTGGCATGGTGCAGGTCAACGCCGTACATGGAAAGCCTCTTGGCATTTTCTAAGAACTGAGAATCAGCTTGTGCTGGAGATAAGCCCCTAAGGATCAAAAGAAACATTATCTTATTGGTGGATGCAAAGCAAATATAGCCAAAATGGGGAAAGGAGTACATAAGCTTAGAGTTTAGCGTGAAGGGACTGGTCCAGCTAAATGTGCAGACAAGGAGGAAACAAGTAAGAAGGCTCAACCCTCAGCCTCCAGCAATTTCAGTCACCATGTTATGTCCAACTCTTCAAGGCCCCAGGGACTGCAGTATGCCAGGCCTCCTTGCCCCTCACCATCTCCTGGAGTTTCCCCAAGTTCACGTCCATTGCATTGGTGATGCCATCCAACCATCTCATCCTCTGTCACCCCCTGCTCCTCCTGCCCTCAATCTTTCCCAGCATCAGGGTCTGTTCCAATGAGTTGGCTGTTCGCATTCTCAATAGGAACCTACTCATTGCAAAGAGGTGGTCCTCCACCACTCACCCTTTTTATCTTAGAAAGTTGCTTTCATTTTTTTTCTACTAGGGAAAAAACCCCAGCAGTAATGAGTACAATATAAATTAACTTTAAAAATAAAAGAATATAAAGTCATTGTGTCTTTCTGAATAGACAAATTCTCTCCTAAATTTCATTTCACTAGGATTGATCAGACTAAAGATCAGAAGTACCTGTACTTGATTTTACAGCTGACATACCCCAACTAAACAAATCTTAAGCTCCTAGAAAGCAAGCTTCCGTTAATCTTCATATTTCCCATGGCATTTCAGCACCTGATATTTCAGTTTCAAATTATGTGATACATGTCTACTGAACAAAATTGGAATAAAGTTAATAAGAAAATATTCAAAGTCAAATATTGCATTTATTTTTTTAAAGACAAGTCAGTGAAGGTGGTCTGTTAAAAGCCTCTAATCTCTGAAATTTCCTTTCAAGTCATTTCAATCAAATTTTTTGAAAAATTCAATTTTGCAATATGGGACAAGTGAGAACTTAGTCACTGGGAATTTTAAAAACTTGTGCTTAAGAAAGCCATTTATTTTCACACAGATGTAAACGTTCTCAAAGTGTAACATGGTATTTAAGTAATTAATAATCCTCAGCTAAACCAAAGTCCTCCTCTGTGGACAGAGAAACCAAGTGTAGATTCATTCCTTTTGTGTCCATTGCCACTCACATCTCTGAATCAAATACTGATGCTTCATTATCTCCTTGGCTTTCACAAACATGGTGATAAAAACAATTGAAAGGCAGAAGAAATGCATAATAAATGCCAAACAAGTATGTATGTTTGTGTCAAGGGTGTGTGTGTTTGTGTCAGGGTGTGTGTGTGTGTGTGTGTGTGTGTGTGTGTACACACACACGTGTATATAAAGGAAGAGGACTGGGATAGGGCAAGAAGATGTCATAGGGAAATGTAAATTCTTCTAATAAATGAAAACAGACCCATGAACACAGTTCCTCATATTATAGTCATAAAGACAATGAAAGGATATCTCAATGACTCCAAGTTGTCTTGACCAGTCCTAGGTGAAGCTTCACAAGGGCAAACTGATCAATCCGGTCAGCTATATTCAAATGTCTAGCCAGTGCTAAGGGAAGCCATTCGAACCCACCATGGCCACTGTCTCACCAGTGAGCAAGTCTACAGACCTGTGGGTCTTATGCAGCTCCGCCACCTTCTCTTCCAACTCTTTCGTCTGGGTGGGGGCAAACTGAAAGTCACTGAGGTCATGGCTGGCATGCTCTTCTGGGTCATAGTCCCCAAGTTCAGCCTGCAGTGTGTAAGATCCCAGGAGGGCGTGAGTCACAAAAGAGCAGGGCAGGCGACCTGAGGCAATGTCCTGCCGGAGCTGAAGGCACAAGAAGTATCTGTGAAGAACAGGGAAGAAAAAGTAGGGAGAACACTTAGTCAAGATTGTAACACTCACAATTCTGATATTCCTTTGAAAAAAAAATATACAACACGGCATTCTTCAAATCCAGAGCAAAAAGTCTTCTGTAACAAGAAGCCGGTCGTCCTCCACGGATTCCTAATTTTGTAACTTATTTACAGAAAATGAATCAGGAGGGCAAAGTAATAGATGGAAATTCTGAACTGCTACTTTGGCAACAGTGTATTTTTACTATTACAAAAAAGAGTTTTGTGACTGCAGGTGAAATTCTAATCACTTAGTCTCCTTGGATTTAAAACTAGTCAAAATTAGCATGCCCTTCAAAAGTTGTAGAGATTAATAAAATTTAAGAAACAGCTGCAGTTTTTAAGCATTTTCAAGAAAAGCTAAGGTCATCCCCCCTTTATTCTCTCTACCCTTTTCATACTAATTTCTTTTCCTGAGGTCCTTTAATAATAATTACAAATTAGTCTATACTTGGAAGCCCTCATCTGCCCATTTACCCCATCCAAAGAGGCAACTAATTCAGTTTACAGTAGAAAGGGCATGAGTTTGAGAGTCAGGCAGAGCTGACCATTAATTTACATGCCTAAGACTAACTTCTGGTCTGCAAAATGGGAAGAACTTCAATTTCCCTTTGAAGGTAAGGGCAAAAAATTGGATAAAATAAATAAAACACATGGCATGGTACCTGGGAATCAGTAACTAGTAGCCATAATCATATTATTATATCATTCCAGGTTCCAAGTGGATTATTATACAGTTATAAAAAATACCGGGTTTTACTAAATAATGTGCAGAAACACGTTATTTATACTCTGTGAGGATCTGGGTTGGGGCAGGGTGTTGGGGGGGTATCTTCCTATCAACTCTTTGTGGTAACATCATTTTAAAACCCAATTTCTACTCTTAAATGTAACTACTTGTGAAGGCTATCATCAACCCCACCCAATAAAATGGCAGGATCCTCCCTCCTTCTTGAAGATGGTTGAGAGACTGCCAATCCTCAGGGCTGCCAGCTTCTTCCTGTGGATTCTCTTGCCTGGCATGAGTGTCACGGCCCTGCCCTCCTCTTGCCTCTACCCAATGCATTCAAACAGACAAGCCGCTTCTGGTCCAGGATTCTTGTTGAGTCAGAGAACATGGCTGAGTACATGGAATCAACCATCCCCCAATTCAGTTACACCTGTATTACACCCTAATCTCCTGTCAGGCAGGGCAAGGACTCTGTTTATCATTATGATAATCCCATAGTAAACAAAGTACTTGTGCTCCTTAATTTTCTAGGAATGACAAGTGCTCCATAATTTTCTTAAGGATGAAAGTCAGCTCACTATCACTGTCACCATGGAGTTCAGGACAGGGTAGAGGGGGGGAACTGGGCTGTCCAGAGAGGAGGGTGGGATGGGGTAAAAAAAAAAAAAAAAAAAATCATAGTTCAATAGACTTCCAAAAATAAATTTTAAAAAGTTTTTCATTTTTCTGCCTTTATATCATCTTTGTAATATAAGATCATTACACAGGCACACATGGGTTACACAATAAAAACCATCTTAGTATTAAAATGTAAAATATTAAGTACCAGTTATTTTTGACAGTATAATCTAGAGAACAAAACTGTTGCAATTAAAAAAAAAATCCATTACTTGAATATAAGTGGGGAATTAAAGAAAAGTGAACAAAATTTTTGAAACTACAAACATTTCAAAGTATTTTGGAATATTCACTTCCCAGGAAACTTCTAAAACTCTACTCAAGAATAAATATTTTTGTTTTAATGCTGAAATTACTACTATTCCCCCAGGGCACAGAAATGAGAGCTGTAAGTAAAGAATCATTTTTAATATAAACATAAAGTACCTGGTGATATCTTCAGTCAACTGAGAAGGATCAGGAGGATAAAACTTCACATTAAAGCTGAATAGCCAAGGAAGACCTGTGATTATTAAAGATTATGATTATTTATCTGACCAACACAATGACGATTTACAGATAAATCTTAAAGGTCAATCGGCATTCATATAGTATAGATCAGTCCCAGCATAAATCAGTTTGGAGAATTTTGGTTTTTAATTTAAAGAAAATATCACTAACAAAGCAGAAATGAAGTAAAAAATAAAAATCATTTCCATAAATAACCCATCATTAAAGAATAATAAGGTTCACTTTTTTATAAATGTTCACTGGTACCCTCACATGTGAGGTACCTTTACATGGTGAGCTAGAATGCAAAAATTTTAATATAACCTTCACATAATAGTTTAAGATCTGTTTTAACCACAGGATCTCTAGATGCCAAATCTCCACACTTAAAAAGAAATCTAGGATTTCTACATTGTTGGGGTTTCAAATGATCAATGTAACCATTCAAGAAATTATTAATGGGCTATTTGAGAGAGTAATAAAACATCATAATACTTGAAGATAATAAAAGTATTTCCCAGGTTTTATAAAGTAGGCTTAAAAATATGCATATATAACATACACTTGGCTGTAGTGTGCCTAAAGAGTAAATATAGTAAGCAACCATGTCATAGCGACTAACAAAAGTTAAAATACTGCTATCTATATTACCACTTAACTAATGTTTGATTTATCATGCTTCAGATGGCTTTAAAAACAAATCAACAACAAACAGACACACACAACTCTGGGGACAGGGCAGGTATTATTTGCCAAAAGGGATCAAAATAAATGCAGTGGCCTGAATTTAGAGTTATACTCAAAGTTCATGGTATTTCCAAATAAAAAACAAAAAGGTGTGTATCTGTGTGTTATTTCATACACTATTTGCAAGCTTTACAGTTGCTTTAACTTTGGACCTGAAGGAAAGTTCTCTTGTTCCAGGGGTCATTTTGTTCTTTTCTCACCATAGACGCACTGATTTTTCTCCCACTCAATAGTCAATGAACCTATTTGCAGGGCGGGAACAGAGACTCAGACACAGAGAACAGACGTACAGATACAGGGAAAATGAGCGGGTGGGACAACCTGAAGAAACAGCACTGAAATACAGACGTTACCGTGCGTGTAACAGGCGGCTAATGGGAAACTGCTGTAAACCACAAGGAGCTCAGCCTGGCGCTTCTGTGGCAACCTAGAGTGGTGGGAGGGGGTGGGAGGGAGGTTCACGAGGGAGGGGACACGTGTGTGCCTATGGCTGATTCATGTTGATGTACAGCAGAAACTAACACAACACTGTAAAGCAACTATCCTCCAATTAAAAATAAATGTTTAAAAAAGTCAATGAATAGTTATTGAATGCCTATTGTGAACACACAGCACAATGTAGCACCCTTGCTGAGTTTGGGCTGAATACATCATTATTCTACTAATAAAGTCAATCCTGCTGAATTTAAGGAACAGATTTTGCTTCCCTCTACACATTTAAAATATCATAAAAAAAATATGGAACTATTATGAATATTAAGAAACATGCCATTTTTTGGCCAGCAGCAGCAGGTTGGTCGTGATACATATGTACATGTTTGAGGTCATTCCTAACCCATAATTAAGCAAAGTCATCACAGGATTATCATATCATTTTTTAATGGACCCTTATTTACTTTTCTTCTAGGTATTAACACTAGCACATGCTAATCTGGACAGACAACAGGAATAAGTTTCTAATAGAACATATATTTCAGGATCTATTTTCAATTTTAAAGTTGATAAAATACACCAATAATGCTAAATTTTTTGTTTAGTTATATACTATTGATATCATCATTTCTACTTAGCTATATAAACTGTATGTCTAGCTATGGATTGTTTACATATTAATACAGGTAAGCCTAAGATACATATACATAGTCTTATATATCTATATAGTCTCATTTGTGTACATTTGAGAAAATAAAGATTTTAAGGCAATTTTTACACAGAAACTGATAGGTTGTTGGTAGTTAGTGTTAGTTGCTCAGTTGTGTTCAACTCTTTGTGACCCCATGCGCTGTAGTCCCTAGACTCCTCTGGTCCATGGAATTCTCCAGGCAAGAATAATGACGTGGGTTGCCATTTCCTTCTCCCGGGGATCTTCCTGACCCAGAGATCAAACTCCTGCATTGTAGGCTGATTCTTTACCATCATGTAACCCAAAGAAAGGCAATGCCAAAGAATGCTCAAACTACTGCACAACTGCACTCCTCTCACACGCAAGTAAAGCAATGCCCAAAATTCTCCAAGCCAGGCTTCAACAGTACTTGAACCATGAACTTCTAGTTGTTCAAGCTGGATTTAGAAAAGCCAGAGGAACCAGAGATCAAATTGCCAACATCTGCTGGATCATCAAAAAAGCAAGAGAGTTCCAGAAAAACATCTCTCTCTGCTTTACTGATTATGCCAAAGCCTTTGATTGTGTGGACCACAACAAACTGTGGAAAATTCTTCAAGAGATGGGAATACCAAACCACCTGACCTGCCTCTTGAGAAATCTGTATGCAGGTCAGGAAGCAACAGTTAGAACTGGACATGGAAAAATAGACTGGTTCCAAACAGGAAAAGGAGTACACTAAGGCTATATATTGTCACCCTGCTTATTTAACTTATATGCAGAGTAAGTGAGTGACGTTGAGTGAATGAAGTTGCTCAGTCATGTCCGATTCTTTGCGACCCCATGGACTGTAGTCAACCAAGCTCTTCTGTCCATGGGATTTTCCAGGCAACAGTACTGGAATGGACTGCCATTTCCTTCTCCAGCACATCTTCCCGACCCAGGGATCAAACCCGGTTCTCCCGCATTGTAGACAGACGCTTTACCATCTGAGCCACAAGAGAAGTCAGAGTACATCATGAGAAATGCTGGGTTGGATGAAGCACAGGCTAGAATCAAGATTGCCAGGAGAAATATCGATAACCTCAGATACGCAGATGACACCACCCTTATGGCAGAAGGCAAAGAACTAAAGAGCCTCTTGATGACAGTGAAAGAGGAGAGTAAAAAAGTTGGCTCAAAACTCAACATTCAGAAAACTAAGATCATGGCATCTGGTCCCATCACTTCATGGGAAATAGATGGAGAACAGTGGAAACAAAGAGAGACTATTTTCTTGGGCTCCAAAATCACTGCAGATGGTGACTGCAGCCATGAAATTAAAAGACTCTTGCTCCTTGACCAACCCAGACAGCATATTAAAAAGCAGAGATATTGCTTTGCCAAGAAAGCTATGGTTTTCCAGTAGTCATGTATGGATGTGAGAGCTGGACTATAAAGAAATCTGAGCGCCAAAGCATTTCTGTTTTTAAACTGTGGTGTTAGAGAAGACCCTTAAGAGTCCGTTGGACTGCAAGGAGACCCAACCAGTCCATCCTAAAGAAAATCAGTCCTGAATATTCATTGGAAGGACTGATGCTGAAATTCCAATACGTTAGCCACCTGACATGAAGAACTGACTCATTTGAAAAGACCCTGATGCTGGGAAAGATTGAAGGTGGGAGGAGAAGGGGATGACAGAGGATGAGATGGTTGGATGGCATCACCGACTCAATGGATATGAGACGAATAAGTTCCAGGAGTTGGTGATAGACAGGGAGGCCTGGCGTGCTGTAGTCCATGGGGTCGCAAATAATCAGACACAACCAAGTGACTGAACTGAATTGAACTCAAAAAAGATTAATGTTTACCCCCGCTAGTTGTCTCTTAACTGAATAAAATATCATAGCAGAGACTGGCCTAAGATAGAATAAACTGTTCTACTCTTACACTGTTGGTGGGAATGCAAACTAGTACAGCCACTATGGAAAACAGTGTGGAGATTCCTTAAAAAATTGCAAATAGAACTGCCATATGACCCAGCAATCCCGCTGCTGGGCATACACACCGAGGAAACCAGAATTGAAAGAGACACATGTACCCCAGCGTTCATAGCAGCACTGTTTATAACAGCCAGGATGTGGAAACAACCTAGATGTCCATCAACAGATGAATGGATAAGAAAGCTGTGGTACATATACACAATGGAGTATTACTCAGCCATTAAAAAGAATACATTTGAATCAGTTCTAATGAGATGGATGAAACTGGAGCCAATTATACAGAGTGAAGTAAGCCAGAAAGAAAAGCACCAATACAGTATACTAACTCATATATATGGAATCTAGAAACATGGTGATGATAACCCTGTATACGAGACAGCAAAAGAGACACAGATGCATGGAATGGACTTTTGGACTTTAGGGGAGAGGGAGAGGGGGGGAAGGTTTGGGAGAATGGCACTGAAACATGTGTGCTGTCGTGTGGGAAACGAATCAACGGTCTATACTCAGTACAGGACACAGGATGCTTGGAACTGGTGCACGGGGATGATTCAGAGAGTTGATGTGGAGTGGGAGATGGTGGGGGGGTGGTTCAAGATTGGGAACTCATGTACACCTGAGATGAAAAAATAATAATAAAAATTTTTTTAAATTAAAAAAAATAAATAAAAATAAAACACACCTATTTTAACCATTAAAAAAAAGAAGAAGAAGAAGAAGAATACATTTGAATAGGTTCTAATGAGATGGATGAAACTGGAGCCAATTATACAGAGTGAAGTAAGCCAGAAAGAAAAGCACCAATACAGTATACTAACTCATATATATGGAATCTAGAAACATGGTGATGATAACCCTGTATACGAGACAGCAAAAGAGACACAGATGCATAGAATGGACTTTTGGACTTTGTGGGGGGGGGAAGGTTTGGGAGAATGGCACTGAAACATGTGTGCTGTCGTGTGGGAAACGAATCAACAGTCTATACTCAGTACAGGACACAGGATGCTTGGGACTGGTGCACGGGGATGATCCAGAGAGCTGATGTGGAGTGAGAGGTGGGGGGGGGTGGGGTTTCAAGATTGGGAACTCATATACACCTGAGATGAAAAAAATAAATAAATAAACAAAGATCAAAAAAATAAAATGAATCAGTTGACTAAAAAAAAAAAAAGAATAAACTGTTCTTTTGTCCATTTTAACACAAGCAGAAAGAAAGAGGTAAAACTTCATTTCCTCAGCCTACATTCATGCTCAGGACGGTACAGAATTTCATTCAGGAAACCAGCTCCAATAGTTTGGAAAAGCCAAATCCTATGTGTTACCGTGATTCCTCTTGCTAAACCAGAAGGGCAAGTTCTGAAATAACTCTTTAAAAGAAAAAAGAAAGGAAAAAAACCTTCACAAATAATCAAAATGTAAGACTGTGATTCATAATCAGCAAGAAAGTCTTGCCCTCTGGAAGTTAGGATAGCTCCATGACTCTGAAATTAGTAGCACATAAAAATAATCCAACAAAAGCCAGAACAAACCATGGGAAACAAACTCAACAGAACATCAATCACGTTTCACAGGTTATTCTGTTCTGTCCATGGCCTGGGTCACTTGGCAGGTCTAGCTTCAGAGGAGTCAAAGAACCGAGCATCTGTATCTTCTGTGAATTCATGAACTTTGCCGAGTTTTAACAACTGTAGAAAGGACTAGAAAAAGCTCCAAAGCTTTCTGGTACAGTTTCTCACATAATGTAAGCATAATGTATCTATGTCTAATTACTACTTTTCTTCAGTCTCTCCCTTTTCTATTATGGACCAAACATAACTGGATAAAACATCAAGCTGATAAATGCAGGACAGAGGAATGGATGGAAAGCCAAGGGTGACAGTCAAAAGACGCGGCGACCCCAGATGACATTAAAAGCCCCACAGCCTGAGAAACCCGTCAGGCCCTCAGTCCTGAGCAAATCAGGAGAGTTACTCTAATCAAAGATATTTTTAAAATGTGAAAAGAAAGATGAGTATATAAGGAGAGGAAATGAGAAAAAATAAATTATACACTCAGAGTGGAAACAGAGAGTACAAAAGGAAAGAAATGACAGGGAAAACTACCCAAATGATCAATAATTTGAGAGACAGAGAAAAAGGAATGAAGAAAACAAATGAGGAGAGTCAAAACTGAGACAGAAAGTAGATGGAAAGAAATGTAAGGGAAAAGCAGCGATGTGTTCCAGTGTTTTAATGCTGGGAAGAAATACGCAGGGAATAACAAACAAGAAGGGAAAGGAAACCAACAGTACCGAGGGCGCCCTGCAGGCCAGCACCCAAGGAGGCAGCTTCTCCCTGGACGACTCTGGGCCTACCATCCAAAGGCCTAGGAAGAAAGCTGGTGTCTTGTCTAAATATTCCAGCTGTTTGTGGCTCCCTGCCTTTTCTGCTTCAGTCCTTCACAGACCCTGAAGTAAACGAAGCAGCCAGATCCTCTATCAGAGATTCCTGTGTGGTGCTAATGATCCCTGACGCAGATATCACGAAACCAGTCATGGGAGGGGACTGAAGCTGGTTAAAGAGAGACACATCAGTTAGGGAGACGACAGAACAAATGGAAAAATGGAAGACAGGGACAAGCAGGACCAAGAACAAACCCAGACTCAGACCACAACAAGTGGTCCAAGGAGGAGAGAAGGCAAACACCTCAGAGGGCTGGAAGGATGGTTCTACACGATCTTCACCCCTCAAACCCTCACTCCAGGACATTTAGGAACAGGGTATCCACATGCCTCTGGGGCCAGAGGTCGGCTTATCAATTAAACTAACCTGCTGCTAAGTCACTTCAGTCGTGTCTGACTGTGCGACCCGAGACCCCATAGATGGCAGCCCACCAGGCTCCTCTGTCCCTGGGATTCTCCAAGCAAGAACACTGGAGTGGGTTGCCATTTCCTTCTCCAATGCATGCATGCATGCTAAGTCGCCTCAGTCGAGACAGACTCTGTACAACCCCATGGACAGCAGCCCACCCGGCTCCTCTGCCCATGGGATTCTCCAGGCAAAATATTGGAGTGGGCTGCCATTTCCTTCTCCGAAACTAACTGGACACACTACCAAAATCAAGTAGACAAAGCAAGGGTAACATAAGGTACATTTTATATAAAAAGGGCAAGTTACAGAAGAGTGGCTTTCCATTGTTTTCCCCAGAAATAAAGAACAGGTATTGTTTCACTGTGGTAGACATTATGAGGAAATATTTACGACTAGGGGTCTAGAACCTCTTGACCGGTAGACGGGTCCCTAAACCGTCACCAAAATAAATTGTCATAATTCTACAAAATAGTATGAGTTTCAACTTGCCTGGCAAATCCCATAGACAGAGGAGCCTGGTAGGCTATAGTCCATGGGGTTGCGAAGAGTCGGACACAACTGAGCAACTTCCCTTTCACTTTTCACTTTCATGCATTGGAGAAGGAAACGGCAACCTACTCCAGTGTTCTTGCCTGGAGGATCCCAGGGATGGGGGAGCCTAGTGGGCTGCCGTGTATAGGGTCACACAGAGTCAGACATGACTGAAGTGACTTAGCAGCAGCAGCAACTTGCTATATGATATGAAAGCAAACTAGAGTCTATTATTCTATCGCTATCTTATTCTAGCTTACATCCCTATGAATTTTACTAAAGACAAAAACAGACATCAATATTAACTTAATAACTTCAAAAGTATGATGATCTAATACTCACTTCGCAGCTGTCTCTTTATTTCTTTTGCAGGATCTAGCCAGTTCTGCAAGGGGAGAAAAAAAGGTTACTTAACCCATAAGAAACAGTCTCCATAGTCCAAAATGAAACAGTTGACAGTTCACGTACTTATTTAAGTATAAACGTATTTTAACAAAGTCCTATGCTATTAGCATTCCACTAGGTTTAGTATTGATTTGTTTTTGAAAGCGTATGTGTGTGTTAGAAATAAAATATTGAAACAATTTAAGTTGGATCTCTTGGGCTTCATTTTCTAGGATGTGAAATCAAAACCTAACCAAATGAGGAGACATAATGTATCTACATATAGTCTTTATTTTTCAGTAGAACGAACAGCAAACAGCAAGCAAACGGCCCCTGCAGACACTGAAATGATAGCTCAGTCAAGGACAATGATGAGCCCTTATTCACAAAGGATAAAATGTGAATTGGAAACCACTGATTGAAAGCACATATACCCCAGTCAAACACAGTTGTCTCAACTCCTAGTGGCAACTCCTCCTTAGACTTTTGCTTTTCCCTGCCACTGTACAAGGCCATGGAAAAGCACTGTCAGACTGGAACTGGTATTTCCTGTCTGGTCTTCATGTAATATCTTTTGATATTCCAAGTTAAGAGTCACAATCATAAGGAACTTCTTTCTACTTCTCCTTTATTTCCACACTTGAAGAAAATTTAATAAGATCCCAGGAAAACATTATAATAGCTTAAAGGCAAAAAAACCAAATTTGAACTAGTAGGTTCAAATCATTTAAGCACATTAAATATTTGTCTTTCAAAGCGCAGGTGAAAGGCATATGCAAAAAGAATTATATATACATATATATACACATACATATGTTTATATATGCTATATGTTTATTTTTTATGTCTCCTATTTTATCCTCAAGTCATTATTAAAGTTTACTTTATCCTCACTCATGGAACAATTACATTTTATGAGATATATTAAAATGATTCAAATAACTGGCTTTACAAAAAAATGTTTCATGCATTCTTAAAAGTATCTCAAATAATGTATTATAACATTAGTGTTTTAAATATTAATAGAATTTTATCACATAGATAAACCAAACAGTTAAATCATTTGTCATTATAGAGAAAATTATAACCTACAATCTTAACAGTACACGGAATGGGTGCAACAGAACATTATCTTACACAGTATTAAGTAGTAGTAATAACAGGATGCTTTGAAAGCACAAGCATGGGTCTTACTATGCCATTCAGGGCTTACACTTAGGGCAGCAAGGATCCAAGGTGTGCATGGCTCTGTTCAAACACTGGTTATATTCAACCGTCTCAACAAAGAGCTACCAGAGCTTGGGCTAAGTCTCACAGGACTGGTGGCCCAGCTGTGCGGCCCACTGAAGTGAAGGGCCTGCAGGGCCCCCTCATGGTACCTCCAGTGCTGTGTCAGGGAGCAGCTCTCATTCTGCCCGAGAAGACAGCCTGGCATTCAGCTTCCCGGCCCTGCAGCTGCTGTCCACTCAACAGCTGGCTCACAAATGGTGGGCTCTCATGAGGCACAAGAATGAGAAAACACATCACTCAGTCCCCAGCCCAGCGCGGGGAGCGGCTGGGGGAGAAGAGGGAAGGAGGCTGCAAAGTGCTGTGGCATTTCATCCAAGGAAGTAACCACCAGAGTGAGAAAAACTGAATCCGTGACAACTGGTGCCAAACTGAAAAGGAAAAATCGCTCAGAACACGAGCACAGAGAAAGAAGA
This sequence comes from Neotragus moschatus, assembly GCA_006410615.1. Classification (NCBI taxonomy): domain Eukaryota; kingdom Metazoa; phylum Chordata; class Mammalia; order Artiodactyla; family Bovidae; genus Neotragus; species Neotragus moschatus. The sequence goes on from SJYA01001459.1 coordinate 151,347, forward strand.
GAAGAGGGAGGAAAAACGACTGGTCTCCCAGGCCTAAACAGACCCTTCCAAATCCCCAGCTTCCCTGTGTGACAGTTGGTAGAGATGTCTCCCATGGAACAGAAAAAAACAAAAACACCTCTGTTCCCAGAGGAAAATTGGCGGTGGGGGGCAATACCATCTCCTGGGACCCCCAGGAGTAACCCTGTGCCCCAGCCATCTGGCACCGTCCATTCCCACCTGAAGCACCAAGGCCATGGAGAAGTATCCTGACAGTTTCTGTATAGCATGGAGACAGTCAATACCAGCTCCACAGACCCAGGAGTATGGCTGACAAGTTTCAGCACACCAGCCTGCCACGGTCAGACCGACTCACTCTTGGGCCACTTTCACCACACTGTCAGGCACAATATTAAGGTCAAAGTGGCTTCTCTTTATTTCAGAGTCCATTCAGAGACTAAGTGGGCAAAGTGTTCCTCATGTGATCAACTAGGGGCAGCAGAGCGGACTCCTTGCATCCACCAACCTGGTTTGCCCCTTGCTGCTGCTGCTGCTAAGTCACTTCAGTTGTGTCCGACTCTGTGTGACCCCACAGACAGCAGCCCACCAGGCTCCCCTGTCCCTG
>SJYA01001459.1:152352-197815 GCA_006410615.1 Neotragus moschatus
AAGTAAGCCAGAAAGAAAAGCACCAATACAGTATACTAACTCATATATACGGAATCTAGAAACATGGTGATGATAACCCTGTATACGAGACAGCAAAAGAGACACAGATGCATGGAATGGACTTTTGGACTTTGTGGAGGGGGGAAGGTTTGGGAGAATGGCACTGAAACATGTGTGCTGTCGTGTGGGAAACGAAGCATCAGTCTATATTCGGTTCAGGATACAGGATGCTTGGGACTGGTGCACGGGGATGATCCAGAGAGTTGATGTGGAGTGGGAGGTGGGGGGTGGTTCAAGATTGGGAACTCATGTACACCTGAGATGGAAAAAAAAAAAAAAATATGCCTACCTCTGGAAAAAAAAAGAAAGGAAAAGCAATGAAGAAAAAGAAAGGAAGAAAAAGAAGCAGAAACCAAAGCATATATATTCCCAGGTGGTTCAGATGGTAAAGTGTCTGCCTGCAATGTGGGAGACCCGGGTTCGATCCCTAGGTCAGGAAGATCCCCTGGAGAAGGAAATGGCACCCCACTCCAGTACTCTTGCCTGGAAAATTCTATGGACAGAGGAGCCTGGTAGGCTATAGTCCATGGGGTCGCAAAGAGTCAGACACAATTGAGTGACTTCACTTTATATATATTATATAATTATATAATATATATATTATATATATATGGAATTTTCTGTACCAGATGGTGAACTGATTTTAAATTTTGATAGATAAGGTTTAATCATCCTCTGAAATGGATATGCCAATTTACACCTCCACCACTAGAATCTGAGAGTGCCTGTTTCCCCACACTCTGGCATGAATGGATATAATCAATTTTTTAAAAAGGTCTATTTGATGGTGAAAAGCCTATGATCTTTTATACTTCAATCATGCACTGTTAAGATCTTGTTCTAATCAGTCTCTCCACTTGCAGTCTTTTCTCTCTCCAAATCATCTTATATATTGTTAATTGAGTAATCCTTCTTGTGTTTAGTTGTAATACTATCTCAAAAAAAATCATTAATGATACCTCACATGCTTATAAAGTTAAGTCTAGACCTTTTAGCCAGGTATTTGAGTCCATAGTCTAGTCTAGCTTCTCTACTAAGTTTCTGTTTTACCATTTTTAGTAGAAAGTTGGACTCAAACTTCTAGCTCAATGGTTCTTACCCCCTCCAGCTTTATTGAGGTATAATTGACATATAACTAGGTGTAAGTTGAAGGTGTACAAAGTGATAATTTGATACTCAGATATATAGTGAAATGTTTACTACAATAAGTTAACACAACTTTCACCTCACATAATTACTATTTTGTTTTTATGTTAAGACTATTAAAGTTCTGTGCTCACAACTTCAAACTATTATTGATCACAGTCACTTTGCCAAATGTTAGATCCCTGGAACTACTCATCTTTTAACTGAAAGTCAACATCTCCCCATTTCCCTCAGTCCTTGATAACCACGACTCTACTCTGTTTCTATGAGCTCCATGTTTTTAGATTCCACAAATAAATGAGATCATACAGTTTTTGTCTTTCTTTATTTCACTTAGCATAATGCCTGTAAGATCTATCCATGTTGTTGCAAATAACAGGATTTCTTTCTTTTTCATGGCTAAATAATAGTCGTGTGTGTGTGTATGTGTGTGTGTGTGATTACTTTACCATTCACCTGTTGATGAGAGCTTAGGTGGCTTCCATGTTGGGTCTTAGTTTTGACATGTGGGCTCTCTAGTTGTGTCTTGCAGGGTTAGCTGAGCCATTGCATGTGATGTCTTATTTCCCAACCAGGGATTGAACTCACCTCCCTTGCACTGAAGATGGATTCTTTAAAAAAATTTTTAAAATATTTCCTGTACTGAGTCTTCCTTGCTGCTCCAGTTTTCTCTAGTTGGGGTGAGCAGGCGCTCCTCTCTAGTTGTGGTACAAGGGCTACTCAGTGATGTGGCTTCTCTTGTTGGATAGCATGGGCTCTAGGGCTTGAGGGCTTCAGTAGTTGCAGCTCACCAGCTCTATCTAGCTTGGTAGTCATGGCAAATGGGCTTAGTTGCTCCTTGGTATGTGGGATCTTCCCTGACCAGGGATCGAACCCATGTCCCCAGCATTGGCAGGTGGATTCTCAACCACTGGACCACCAGGGAAGTCCTGGAAGGTAGATTCTTAACCCCTGAATCATCAGGGAAGTCCCTGAACATTGAGTTTTATGCCTTCAGAGCTGGGAAACTATGGGACACTAGGAATCTCATTTTCCTTAGAGAGTTGGTGGCCTTGCCTCATTCCTATCGAAGTTGCAATGTCTATTTCCAATTGATGTCAATCCTTTCTTAATGGCTGGGCAAATATTTTATTTTTCTCAAACTGACTTACAATTTGTGAGGGCACCTCCTTTCTCTCACACCCTGTCTTCTACGGTAGGTGGAAGCCTCCTGGAGGCTAGGGCCAAATCTGAAAGGTTGAATCTCTTCACTGGGCAGGTGGATTCTCTGATTCAAATCAACAAATGGATAACAAGGGTTGACTGGTGCTATGGGCGGTGCTAAACAAGATGACATCATCTTTGAACTTCCTATTAATTTGGCTGGAGACACAAAGCATAAATTCATAAAAGATAACATTAACAGGACAAGACAATTTAAGAATCACCCAAGGCAGGGGTCTGTGGTCAAATGAGGTGAAATCAGAAAATGAAGATCTAGGGCTGATATCCAAGGAGCAGACGTGCACGGATAGGCAGTGTCTCCATCTGAGTACTAAGCTGCAGATTATGAGCTGGAAGCAAGGTTTGCAAAGCTCCTTGTCTATGGAGAGTGGTGATATTGTGGCTCAGGTGGTAAAGCGTCTGTCTACAATGTGGGAGACCCGGGTTTGAGCCTGGGTTGGGAAGATCCCCTGGAGAAGGAAATGGCAATCCACTCCAGTACTATTGCCCTGGAAAATCCCATGGACAGAGGAGCCTGGTAGGCTACAATCTATGGGGTTGCAAAAAGTCAGACGTAACTGAGCGACTTCACTTTCACTTTATCTATGAAGGGAGGTGATCAAGTGCTAAGAAAAAGGACTGTTTATGATAAGGAGGGATTAAAAAGTTCAAAACCAAATAGGAACATCAACAAAAGTTATCTTTACTCTTTACTCTCAATTATCTTCCTCCCAATTTTTAGTGTATGTGCTGCCAAAGCACTCAAATATCTTCCTTGAAACTAACAGGTAGGTACTTATAGGTAGGTACCTCAGCCTTATTCTGAGCAAGGGCTATTACTGATTCTCCAATACTCTCACCACCAGGCAGGAAGCCTAGTTGGGCTGGAGCTGCAAGGCTGGGCCTAGCAGGGAAAGCGGAGTGGAGAACAACCGCATCCTCTGCGGGTCATTCAGATTCTCCACAGTCCACTGTAGTTTCCTGGGGGCAATACAGCAGTGTCCTCAACTCACACCTTTCATAATCTGACTGGTGCAAGCATTCCAACAGGACGCCAAGATGCAAAACTGTCAATTCCGCGTTCCAAGACCTTTAGTCCATGGGGCGTCCTCGGAGTTAGACACTCCGCGCGCACAGCAGGCACCAGGCAAATGTTAACTTATATCCTCGCTATCCTGATCCTTGCGCCCAGCCCGAACAATCCTCTGACATTCTCTTCCCTTCCCAGGACCACTGCTTTCTCTAAGAGAGCCTGGGCATGCGTGGTTCTCTCCCCAGTCAGTTCAGTTCAGTCGCTTAGTCGTGTGCGACTCTTTGTGATCTCATGGACTACCCTGTGGATAACCAACTCCTGGAGTTTACCGTAACTCATGTCCATTGAGTCGTAGATGCCATGTGACCATCTCATCCTCTGTCGTCCCCTTCTCCTCCCGCCTTCAATCTTTCCCAGCATCAGGGTCTTTTCAAATGAGCCAGCTCTTCGCATCAGGCGGCCAAAGTATTGGAGTTTCAGCTTCAGCATCAGTTCTTCCAATGAACACTCAGGATTCATCTCCTTTAGGACAGACTGGTTGGATCTCCTTGCAGTCGAAGGGACTTTCAAGAGTCTTCTCCAACACCACAGTTCAAAAGCATCAATTCTTCGGCGTTCTGCTTCAATTCGATTCTGTAGGCGCCTCCTGCAGGCCTACTATGTGCGCGATTTGCGGGCTTCCCCAGGCGCAGAGCATCCTGTTTGCTCCTTTCCCAATCACTTGCTCCNATATCCTCGCTATCCTGATCCTTGCGCCCAGCCCGAACAATCCTCTGACATTCTCTTCCCTTCCCAGGACCACTGCTTTCTCTAAGAGAGCCTGGGCATGCGTGGTTCTCTCCCCAGTCAGTTCAGTTCAGTCGCTTAGTCGTGTGCGACTCTTTGTGATCTCATGGACTACCCTGTGGATAACCAACTCCTGGAGTTTACCGTAACTCATGTCCATTGAGTCGTAGATGCCATGTGACCATCTCATCCTCTGTCGTCCCCTTCTCCTCCCGCCTTCAATCTTTCCCAGCATCAGGGTCTTTTCAAATGAGCCAGCTCTTCGCATCAGGCGGCCAAAGTATTGGAGTTTCAGCTTCAGCATCAGTTCTTCCAATGAACACTCAGGATTCATCTCCTTTAGGACAGACTGGTTGGATCTCCTTGCAGTCGAAGGGACTTTCAAGAGTCTTCTCCAACACCACAGTTCAAAAGCATCAATTCTTCGGCGTTCTGCTTCAATTCGATTCTGTAGGCGCCTCCTGCAGGCCTACTATGTGCGCGATTTGCGGGCTTCCCCAGGCGCAGAGCATCCTGTTTGCTCCTTTCCCAATCACTTGCTCCGGCGGCAAGACCTGCAGGCAGGAGACAGGATGGGTAGGGCTGTGCGCGCGCTTTCCTCTACTGCACGTCGGACTCTTGCAAAGGGGCCGCCGATTTCTCCTTCGTTTTGTCCCCGCTGCAGCCCGAAGGCTGTCCTACCAACCAGGATCCCCAGTCACACCTGCTGCCCCGCATCGACTGGAGCCAGAGGAGGAGCGAGAGGCCCGCCGCACTCGCGCGCGCCAGGTTTTCCAGCTCTGACCCCTCCTCGCGGCGCCCCCTCCCTCCGGGCGCCCCCGGGGGGCTGAACGCCGGGCCACCAGGGCGGCGGGACCCGGAGTTCGGTGCGGGTCCGGGCGGCGCCGGCCGCCGCCTGGTCCCAGGCCTCCCGCGTCCCGCGCGCCCCCTCCCAGGAGGCGGATCCCGGGGGCGGGCCGGGCCCGGGCCTTGAGCCGCGCAGCCCCCGCACGCCCGCGCCCGCCGCCTGGCCGCCCCTCAGGCAGGTTCCTGGCCGGCCGGGAGGTGGTGCTCGCCTCCCCGCGCCCGGGCCCGCGCGTTGCCGGGCAGCGCCTCGGAGGCTCCGAAGGGGGCGGAGCGGCGAGGCCGGCGTGCGGCTGGCAGCCCCCGTCCGTCCGCGGTTCCGGCCCCCGGCCCGCCCCCGCCTCGCCGGCCTCTCTCCGCGCCGGTGCGCGGCGCCCCGTCCCAGCCGCCGCCGCCTCAGCGGCCGCCCCTCCCGGGCCTGAGAGTGCAGAACCGCGAGGCCGGGCCGGGGCGCCGGCCGGGACTGCCGGGGGCGCGGCGCCGACGCCGAGGCGCGGCCATGGAGGGGAAGACCCGCGCCGGGGTCGCGCTGGTCCCGGGGCCGAGCGGCCGCGGGCCTTCCGCCCGCCGCGCCCGCCGCCGCCGCCGCCGCTCGGGGCTGCTGCTCCCCGGCCTCTGGCTGCTGCTGCTGGCCCGGCCGACCTCGTGTGCCCCAGGTAAGCTCCGCGGAGACCCTCCGGCGCGACCCTGCCTTTCCTTTATCGCTGCTCTTTTCAAAATCCGGCTTTCCCCGCCCATCCTCTTTTATTCTCCACTGCTCCCTCGCCCTCTTTTCTGGAGATGCTTTTCAATTCTCGTTGGGCCCAGCAGATAAAGGCACGGAAAAAATAATACGAAAAAGCAAGCAGATTCTGGCCAATCTTGCCAGAAGTCTGCGAAGCTTATTCTGCTATCCACGGAGCCCGAGGCGGGTCTGGCGGCTTCATCTTAGAATGTGCCTTTATTTTCCTCTGCAAAACGCAGGCACTGGAATTGTATTTATGCATGGCTGTATGAATTTGGTTACAGCACATTTGGGGAAATACTTGATGGTCGAGGCGAAAGGGTACATTCGGCGTGTGTGCTTTAAAACAGTGTTGCATTACTCTGGGTGGCCCTGCGTCCCCCAGATGCAGGCAGCTGGCCGTGTCCCCCAGTGCACCAGGACACAAAGAACATTCAAAGAATATCTCTTGGAAAGAGCCCTGGCCACGAATCTTTCCAGGGAAATAGCTATTGCTGTTACTTCTGCAAAGGCATTAGTACAATAGAGTACTATTGAAAATATTGTGATTCTTAAGTGTCAGGGCATGAAAGGAGTAAGGGTTGTTTATAATAGAGGCAGTTTACTGACTGTTAGTCAGCGTGGAATTAAGAGGCATGACTTATAAAGAAGCATGTGGGCGGGTTTTGTTGTTGAGGAAATGATTTAATTCATATTGCTCCTCTGAAATGTTTATTTGTCCACCCTGAGCATACACGCAGGATGGTCTGCAAACCATCTCTGAGCTGACGTGATGCAAGCCGGTGATTGCCCCAGCGCGCGCTTGTGCGCGTGCACACACAGACACACACACACACACACACACAAGCGCGCACACGCACGACCACTTTGGGGGCAGGAAAGGTGGAATGAGCAGTGTGCAGAGCGGCTGCACGCTGAACAAAACCAGAAAGCTGTGGAAGCAGCTCCAAACCCTCCCTTCTGGTGGGAGCAGTGCCAGGGGACCGCCAAGTGGCTCTGGGAGGAAATGGAACACGTTTGAAGGTGTCCCTGGACCTCACTGTCGGAATTATAACCAGTGCCACATAGAGGATGGGACACAAAAGCACAGGAAGGGACTTGAGGGATCACAGACTGAAACTGCTGCTCTTACTGAAGAGGAAATTGACACATAACTGACTTGCTCAAGGTCACAGGCTAGTTGGTGCAGAGTCCTCAGTTTTCCATTCGCCTCATGGCGCTTAACCTGTGAACTTAGGCACACCTGAGACCACCTCATAGCTTTCCCATAGCTGAGTGTCTCCTGCTCAGGGAGCCACAGAAGAACCACCGGGACAAAATGCTTCTCTCTCTCTCGGGCATTTGAAAGAGACAGCATTACCTGACCCAGTGCCTCAGCTCTCAGTCTTGCTCCTGTGTATTCTAGCCTGTGTGTCCAGAGAAATGCAGATCCTAGGTTTTTTGTGAGAAGAGGTAATCATGAAGTGGGCTCTTGGCTTCAGTCAAGCAGTAAAGCCCATTTGATACTAATGGATTCATCTGCTATGGGACACGGCAAACTGATTGTTTCCATTTACTGAGTGCGTCCTTTGTTCCAGGCACCACATTTTACATGCGTGATCTGATACCCTGTGAGTTAGGCATTGTTATGCCCATTTTACAGATGAGAATACTAAGGCTCTTGATAAATTTAAAGTAAATGGAGCTGTTTGTACTGTACCTCCATAATTTTCTCTAGTCTTTTCCTGTTCCCTGTAACGTCCAATGCAAACATTAAAACGCGGAGACTTGAAAGTCGTTTTATTTCTGCTCTAGAGCAAACATCACAGAAGCAGAGATTTCATCCTTTCTCTCGTTGGTGTATTGGGCCCCTCTGGTTTGCACAGCTGCTTCTAGGCTGCGTCATAGGATGGGAACTGAAGAAGGGGAGGACACTGGGGCTGTCCTCAAGGATCCTGTTGGGACCCAAAGTAGCTCATAAGCAAGAGCAGACCCCATGTAGGCTGTCCCCGGGCAGGAGAGGCAGCAAGGGAAACAGCTTCCCAGGGAAGATCTCTTAAAAGGTGGCACCGATCCTCTGGAAGGCTGAAAGAGTGACAGTGGCAGAGGGTGGCTTCCTAATGTAGGACACCTGGGCATGGTGAGTGGCATGTGACCCTGAGGAGATGCTGTGTTTCAGTCGTCTGGCCCACGTCTTGCTCTGTGCCACCAGGACCCTCGGGCTTCTCGTCCTGAGTGTTGTATTTTCCCCACTGGAGTGGGGCTGGAGGAGGCTATGCCAAACCCTGCTGTGCTGGTTCTCTTTCTGAAGAGTAAGTAACATTGGAGAGTGTTGTGTCTTTCTCCTGCACTGGGTCTCCTAGATTAGGCACTTGTTGCTTCTGTGGCTGCCCGTAGACTCTCTCCTCCTTCCACAGGTTTGTCTTTCCTTGGTAACTTTGTTAAATGGAGTCCGCCCTCCAGTTATCCCCATATTTCAGTCTTTATGTAAATTTCTGTGTCTTATTGATTTCTTGTCTATTTGTTTCATTCAGCATTTTGAATGTGTCTCCCCCCTTTTTTTTTGGTTTGTTTAAACATTTATAAGTTTGGTCTTGATGGTTCACTGTTGTGGAAACAAATTGTAATGCTTTGGACTTGTTTTTGAATTAAGTGCTTTAAGAATCCTACATCCATGATGTAAAAAGAAAAGATTGTACCTCATTTCTTCATTTTATTCAGGGGTAAGTCTTTCTTAAGATAATAGTTATTATGAAAGTGAAACTTTGAAAATCATTGGAAGGTTCAGATAACAAGAATCCTTAATCCCACAACCTGTAGCCAACTCTGTAAATAACTTTGCTTTGTTAACATTAACAAAAAAATTGAATTTATGTATTTACTTTTTCACTCAATATTTAATTTAAGCATTTCCCTATTCGTGAAATATTGCTTGAAAACACAGTTTCCATCCTAAAAATTTACTCAATTATCCTTTTATTATTTCCAGCTTTTTTTCCCTGTTATAAATAATGCTGTGATGAATAGGTATGTAGGTAAGGCTTTGTCTAGATTTCTTTGTGTGTGGGCTCTTTTTCCCCCTTAGAATACATTTCCAGAAGAGAAATTAGACTACAGTTTAGATCTAAATCCACCAGCCTGGATCTTTGCATATTTTGTTTGGTGTGCTGGTCCTCTAATACGTGTCTCAGTAGGTGGTTGTTAAAGGAAAACCATAGTGCTGAAATTACCCCGAGCAGTCTATGCAGCTTACTGTTTCACTTCATCACCACCAGCATTATTACTTTGAAAACTCTTGTTAAATTTGTAACACATTGCTTTAATTTTTTATTACTTTTGAGTTGAATATTTTTTTTTATTTTGTATTTGTAGTCTGTGAATTTTCTGTTTTTGCTTTTTTATCCATGATATATACGTATAGTTTAGTCACCAAGTTGTGTCTGACTCTTTTGTGACCTTGTGGACTGTAGCTCGCCAGGCTCATCTGTCCTTGGAATTTCCCAGGCAAGAGTACTGGAGTGGATTGCGGTTTCTAGGGGATCTTCCCGACTCAGGAATCCAGCCCTCATCTCTGATATCTGCAGGTGGGTTCTTTATCACTGAACCACCTGAGAAGCCCAATATATATGTATACACACATATATGTAAATTTTTTCTTAAATATAGAAACTTTTTTCCCCCTCCTTTTTGTTGTATTCTCCCCACCCCAATGGATTTTCCTTTAAATTTTATATAGTCTTGAAATTTGATTATTTTAGTTAGCAAAATCTGCCATTTTGTTTCTTCATTCATGTAAGCCTAATGGCATGTTAACTTTTTATCTTACTTAATGCACTGTTTTATTATGAGCATTTTCAGCTGAATATTTGCTATACTTCTTGAGTGGTGTAGTAGCGTATAAACGAAGACTTAGATAAATGTTCCGAAGGTGTGATCCCTAGACCCCCTGCATCATCATCATCATCCTTGGGGGACTTGGGGGTGCTTGTTAAGAATTTAGATTTCTGTGGCTCTTCCTTCACCTACATTAGGATCTTTGGTGTTAGTAACTAGGAATCTTCCTTTTTTAACAAGTTCACAGCTAATTTTTAGGCACTTTGACTTTTGGAACTGCTGACCCAGATACCATAAACCCCTAGTTGAAAGTTGATGGCATATGGGCGATATTCCACTTAATATCTTGCAATTGTCTTTTCACTATGAGAACAATTGATTTAAAACCATGACACTGAAACTGTTTGGGATTCTGTCTTGTTTGCTTGGTTGTCTCTGGGTTGAGAATCAAAGGGCACGGAGGACATCATTTTAAATCCTCACCTCCCCAGCCCCTTGGGAACAGCTGCTGCGTGCAGTCTTTGTCAGGAAATGCCTCATTTAATCCTGAAAACAGAACCCAGCCAGGGGTTGAGAAAAGTCACGGGGGACCTGGGAGCCACAGGTTTTTCTCTCAGTGCCCTGGGTGCTAGAGGCAGCTAATTACTGTAATTATAATTACACTAGGTTGATTTTCCCAGCTAGAAAGATGCTGTTCTCACTGATCTATTTTGTTTCCAAGTTGTGACCACCCACCTTTCATCTGCGGGCTTGCAGTGACATGATTTCTCTTTCATGTGCTTAGGCAGCATGATTTGTTGGAAAGCACACCAAACCGTGAGTTAGCAAACCTGAGTGTGCTCTTCTCAGCCGATGACTTGCCGTGTGACTGTGGACAGGTTATCCGTGCTGGGTTATCTCATTGGTGTAAGAAGGGGNCACTGGCTCGATGGGCGTGAGTCTGAGTGAACTCTGGGAGTTGGGTGATGGACAGAGAGGCCTGGCGTGCTGCGATTCATGGGGTTGCAAAGAGTCGGACACGACTGAGCGACTGAACTGAACTAAACTGAAAGGATGACAAATGCTAAAACTCTCAAACTAAGCAAACCCCATGGATCTCTAGTCAGAAAAAATAAAACCCATTTAACCTACAATCACTTCATTCCATTAATTATTTATACACATTAACATTCAAGAGATTTTGACATGTATTTAAAAAAAATAGATACTACAAAGCCATCAAGATAAGAGAGGAAGAAACAGGAGCTGGGGAATAAGGAGTAGAGAAAGAAAATTGTAAAAGAAAACTCAAGAAGTTACTCTTAAAACACCTGAAACTGATTTGCCTTGGAATCTAATTTAAAAAGGCAAACAAATTAGCATATTTCTTCTAATCTCATAAAGAAAGCATACCAAATTATCAGAGACATAGTAAATGATACATATTTACTGTACCAGTTATTACATTTCATAAATATTAATCTATACTCAAACTTGCCTGAGTATGCTCTGACAGCAACACAACCCAGTGGCTCACCACTTCTTTTTTGCCTTCATGCTGTTCACAACTCTCTCCATAAGTAATAATCCTCATCGTTTGGAGAGACGACTCAAGATACACTTCATAATACAAGTACATAAAAATGTTGAGGGTGGGATTCCCAGGGGGGTCAAAGAATGGTTAGGAAACCATGCTTCCATTGCAGGGGGCAAGGGTTTGACCCCTGATCCAGGCAACTAAGATCCCACATGCCATGTGTGTCACCAAAACAAAAAATTGTGTGAGGGGGCATGCGAAGTGAGATTCCTCCTTCTCCCCTCCTAGATTCTGGCGTGCACCACCATTCATGTGAATCATCAGTGCCAACAACATGCTAGTAAGAGCATCGCTACCAGAGCAGAATGGGACACGGATTTGAACACCAGCCCTACCCCTTAACTGCTGTGTAACCTCAGGCATGTCTTGAGTCACCTTATGACGGTGATCAAAAAGTTAAATGTACTAAAGTACTTAATAAAATGTTTGGCACGTTATGTGAATGCATTAAAAAGCAGTTGAAAGCACAGAAACTTTCTGAACTATTCTAAAGTAATAACTGATTTTAAATATCATTATCAAGAGCTTTCAGTTACTACACTCAATCTCACTCCACAATGAGAAAACTGAGGTTATAGAGAGTTTAACTGATCTACCTTTTTCAGTCTGATTTCCTGAATTTCTTTTAAAGAACCGAATTCTTATTTGCCATGTCCATAAACATTAGTACTCTACCTTTGTATCCAGGAAGGCAATTTTCTCAGATTATCATTGTCTTGATTTTTCTATAAACAACTTGAATTATGGTGCATGAAGGGACTACAAACACATTTTCCAACTAAGCAGAATACACAGAATACACAGTGCTTTACAATGTGCATTAAGATACCAGTATATGTGGCTGGTTCATTAGTTGTAGTAACTATGGGCAGGTGCTGCCAGTCCCACAAAAAAAGGTCAGTTAATTTGCCAAGGCAAGCTCTAAATTTCTTTTCTACCTTAATTTCCAAATGTTAAATCCCCCTAGCTCTAAGACAAAGCTCCAAATTCTCCTCCCTGAAGCCTATTCCAGTCTTCTAATATTCATCTTTCTCCTTTAAGTACTTTATTTCACCTTTACCGTACTTACTCTTTAGTTCTACTTCTTTTTTTTTTTAACACTTTTATTGAGTACATTCTATGTTTTGTGTACAATGCTATGCAAGGGGTATATATCAGTAAAGAAAAATGAGCTAAAATCTGGTGAGAAAAAGTCAATGAAAAGTTAACAAATTTTTTTTTTTTTCTTCCTGGTTCAGTTTTGGAAAGTTGTACTTGTCTAAGAATTTGTCCATTTCTTCCACGTTGTCCAATTTATTGGCATATAATTGCTGATAGTAGTCTCTTATGATCCTTTGTATTTCTGTGTTGTCTGTTGTGATCTCTCCGTTTTCATTTCTAATTTTATTGATTTGATTTTTCTCTCTTTGTTTCTTGATAAGTCTGGCTAGTTAGTTCTACTTCTTTGGATACTTTTTAATTCTGAAGACTGTATTCTTTAAGCAATAGTGTGTCTCACTCACTTCAGTGTCTCCAATAGCAGCGCTTCACTGAGTAACTCAGCTCACATGTAGGCCAAAAGATACACTGGGGGCAATGGCTTGGCACTTAAGCTGGCAGAGCTGAGTCTAGAAGCAGGTCTTCTGGCTCTCAGTCTTATGCAAGCTCCTGGCTCTAGAGCTCATGGACTACCAACCCATAGATATTCAAGGAACTAAGCTAGACATACACTGCCAACTAGACTCTAGAACAGCCACAGACCTACATTTTACTTTCACAGTTTCTACATTGTACTGGACTCTGCCTTAGTAATTAGAGCACTTCCAAACACTTCTTGGGAACTAAAGGAATGACGTCGGCAGAAAAATCAATGTGCTCCTTTCTCTTAAGAGCCAGCCATGTACCACCTTTATCCAAAAGGAGACAGTGGGGTTTTGCAGTCTTTACACATTCCTTCCCTAGGACATCAGCCGCTGTTATTTCTTCTTGCTATCTGAAGCATGCTTTTGCTTTATATCTCTTCTTACACTAGAATCTTTATAGAGTACAAACTGTGTTCATCTCTATTCTGATAATGTAGCACCCGTTAACTAAACAATTAAAGGCATACAACAGTTAATCAACTTGCCAAGTACCCTTTAAAAAGCAACTTGCCAAGTACCCTTTAAAAAGAAATCTTACTTCCTATATTAAATGCCAGCAAGCTTTACAATCAACTTTCCCCCCATCTACCTCTCCCTAACTCCAAGAATATCATTGAATAGAACTATAAAATCATGGCTTGAAAATTTAAACCAAAAAAATAAAAAAATAAACAGTCCTTTGGTCTACATCCCAGGTATCAGGTTTTTTTTTTCTTTAAAAGATGACGTAACCCATGAGAGACATCCAAAGAAGAAAGACAAATAAGACAATTCAGGTAGGTTTAAAATATATATTCTTCAAGGATTAGACGACTAGCTTTGGGGAACTTCCTCTGGGAGGGATTGGGAAGGCTCAGCAATCTATAGTAAGCCCAGCTGAAGAAAGGCAGGCTGGAATCTGAGATGCAGAGTTCCCCCGTGCCTGCGCTGTTATTTGTGGCATTCGCTCTTGAGGCCAAAACATGACATTTCTGGAGGCCTCTTGACTTGGAGGAATTTGTGCAACTGCTTACCCGGCAGATTGCAGTTGATGCCACACGCCACTGGCGTTTTATAAAGCACCATCACTGTCTCCGTGTGGGCCCCTCCACACTGCAGTTATTGTGCACCCAGGAGACAGTGCTGGGAAGCACACAATGCAAGCCATACATCGCAGCCTTGAGCTATGCATTTTGCACTAGCTCACAACTACACTGTGCAAATACAAAAGGCCATGGAAAGAAAGGTATACACAGAGCAAACACAACACCCGAGACATTGTCGTGGGGGTGGAGGACATCAAAGAGAACCATACAAAAGGGGAAAGGAGTGTCTTAAATAGTTTCAGGCCATCATTTTATCAGGTCGTTCTTTTCCTACCCATCTGAATGACACACCTCAATCCCAAAGTTCATTCAAATCCTGGAAAAAAGGAAGAAATCATATCCAACAATTGTCTGTGTGTCTGAAAAATGTAATTCCAGAGTAAATATTATTATAATGAAGATTTTTAAGTTCTGTTCATTCCCTTTATCATTAAACTTGAAAAAGTTTTTCTGACTGCTCAAAAAATATGTATATATATTATACATATTTTAAACATTATAAAATTTTTTATAAAATCTTCACATATGATAGGTTTTCTTAAGACACTACCGAGGATAAGAAAAAAGAATCCGCCTACAATGAGGGAGACCTGTGTTCAATCCCTGGGATAGGAAGATCCCTTGGAGAAGGAAAAGGCTACCCACTCCAGTATTCTGGTCTGGAGAATTCCATGGACTGTATAGTTCATGGGGTTACAAAGAATCAGACACAACTGAGCAACTTTCACTTTCCCTACACAGTATTCCTTCAAGTTCGTGAGTGCTCAGTAGCATCCAACTCTTTGCAACCCTATGGACAGTAGCCTGCCAGGTTCCTCTGTCCATGAGGTTCTCCAGGCAAGAATACTGGAGTGGGTTGCCATTTCCTTCTCCAGGGGATCTTCCCAACCCAGGGATCAAACCCACGTCTCCTGCATTGGTAGACAGATTCTTTACCACTGAGCCACCTAGAAAGCCCACAAGTCCTTCAAGAATAGCCTCCAAGGGAGGAGGGAGGAANAGGTTCCTCTGTCCATGAGGTTCTCCAGGCAAGAATACTGGAGTGGGTTGCCATTTCCTTCTCCAGGGGATCTTCCCAACCCAGGGATCAAACCCACGTCTCCTGCATTGGTAGACAGATTCTTTACCACTGAGCCACCTAGAAAGCCCACAAGTCCTTCAAGAATAGCCTCCAAGGGAGGAGGGAGGAAAAGTGAAAAATCCTCTCATAGGTCATTACAAAATCTCTATTTCTTTCCCTTCCACAGGATTCAAGGAATCGTGAATGAACACAGGGAATTCTGCAGTGCTGTTGACATGAATGCCATAAAACACTATTCAGTGTAGTTTTAGGAACTAGAAATAAAAATTAAAAGGCTGCTATAAAACAAAGCCTATGCTAGGCCAGAACACACTGAAAAATATGCTCAAGTAACTGTATCTTGCAATATTATTAAAGGAAATTCTAGTGTAGCTAGAAGCAGCATAGAGGCTCATCTTTAATAAAATCACATGCATGCCTTAATTAACTCCTCAAGAACAGAGGAGCTTGCCTTTCCTTATATTATAAAGCCCTATTTCATGATTCAGTGATTCTAAGTCTATCCAAGTCTACATGCAGTACTGACATGGATTGCTTCTCTACTCCCATCTGTTGGGTTTTGAAATGTTTCATAATTCTTAACAGAGCACACAAATCATCTCCTAAGCCATCAGATAAATTTAGATGGCAGATAAGATAGAAAAATATTTCACCTTTATGGTATACGGAAAATAGCAAATAAATGCTAATTTTTAGTTTTAATAAATGAAACAAACTAATCTTTTGTCCATAGCCACACATCCCTTATTTCTAATCAACTAATTCAACTACAGAAGAGGAACAACCGTGAGGGATCAGAAACATGGAGATTCAGCAAGAAAGTTAAGGAGTGTCAGGGCATGCCTCCTCAAAAGGCCACCTCCTTCACAAACCGCTTTCATTTTTCATTTCCCTTGGTTTCATGAGGGAAACCCGACCACTTGTGAAGCTTTAGCGTGAACAGGTTTCTGTTAAAATGCTAATATCTCCTAGAAGGCAATATAAGCAATCATCCACACACTGGAGTCATTCACACAGGTTGCTAATTCTCTCATTACTTAGCTGAGAGATATGCTAACATTTGGGATTAGAAGAATTTTAATTCTGAACGGAGAGACAGTAGGCAGGTAGCACAGCACATTTCTGTATTATAAACTACAAGAAAGTAACAGGACATCATCATGGAGCTAGCAACAACAAGAAAGTCTAGGTGGCAACAAGCACTAAGAAACAGAAAAAGAATATGGGAAAAAAAGGGACTTTAAATTTTGGCCTGAATTAGAAAAATGAGGTAGAAATTCTGTCCTCTTCCACTGAGATTTAATACCCAGAACTCAGTTCAGAAACTCATATGTATACTTTTATAAATCGACTTGGAAGTCTAATCATTTGTACACTGCTGCTGCTGCTGCTAAGTCGCTTTAGTCGTGTCCAACTCTGTGCGACCCCATAGACGGCAGCCCACCAGGCTCCCCCATCCCTGGGATTCTCCAGGCATTTGTACATTACTTCTATGGGAAAACATACACTCCAGATAAATAATTTTCTGAAATATGACGTACATATATAACCTGTTCATAAGCNTGTCCAACTCTGTGCGACCCCATAGACGGCAGCCCACCAGGCTCCCCCATCCCTGGGATTCTCCAGGCATTTGTACATTACTTCTATGGGAAAACATACACTCCAGATAAATAATTTTCTGAAATATGACGTACATATATAACCTGTTCATAAGCTGGAAATGTCCTTTATAATACCTCTCTGCGCACATGTATTCACATATTCAGATGGTCAACTCAAAGCCCTCCTATCTTACTTCCGCCCTAAAATGCAGAATGTGTGACATGTGACATCTGCTTGAAATTCAGAATCTTTCCCAACAGAAACAATATTTTTACATGGTCAGTGGTTTTCAGTCAATTATTCCCTACCTTCAACTCCCATCCCCACCCCTGTGAGGTCTGTAACATGTCCAAATGTAAATACTTAAGTCCATCATAACTTTTCCAGGAGAATTTGGAGTTAGTTTAACATTTCCTGGGAAATCTTAAGTAAAAACAACATGTGACTGATGAAATAATCTAATTGCAGGAGACTCAGGAATAAAACGTCTAAAATGTTAGTGGAAGAAAGGGCAGGTGGATTGGTGCACGTATGTGTACCCAGCAAATGTACAGATCCAATCAGGCTTCCTGAAGGGGGAAGAACAGGGATAACTGAAAGTGGGAAGTAAGCAGTATCACTAGGAAGAAGGCTATCTGGCCTGAAAGCCTGTGGACAGATGTATTCACCCTCCAGGGTGGATCAACCACAGGAGGCTAAAGACACCTGCTATTATAATAATCCTTACTCTGCACTGCGTGCTCATAAAGATCTCTTAAGATGTAGCATCTGAAATCACCTCATGGCTTTCTTATTATGAAGGAAATAAATCTAAATGTTTATTCTTCCCAGCAGTTATCTCTCACAGTAAATTCACTTCCTGGCATTCTTACGTTGACATTTTTAGGACTGGTCAGCAAAGGCAGTTTTCCTCTGCCTCCTGTCTTAGGCACAGTGAATGAAGAGTTAGAGTGTATCTTACTGCTGAGCAACATATCCTACACGGTGATATTCTCCCAAGTCCATTCTTGTTGAAGGACGTCCCCCACACCCAACACTGTTACCAATGTCCAGAAATATTTGATGAACAAAGCCACAAACTTTATATAATAAGTACCTCATGACCCAAACCAAGTGAATAAAAATTAAATCATACCTGCTGCTACTGCTAAGTCACTTCAGTTGTGTCCGACTCTGAGACCCCAGAGACAGCAGCCCACCAGGCTCCCCCGTCCCTGAGATTCTCCAGGCAAGAACACTGGAGTGGGTTGCCATTTCCTTCTCCAATGCAGGAAAGTGAAAAGTGAAAGTGAAGTCGCTCAGTCGTTTCCAACCCTTAGCGACCCCATGGACTGCAGCCCAGCAGACTCCTCCGTCCATGGGATTTTCCAGGCAAGAGTACTAGAGTGGGGTGCCATTGTCTTCTCCTATCAATTGCCAAAAAATAATGTATTTTAAGTGGAATAGCATTTCCCTTTACTTTGGCCCACCTCCGCTCTGCCCAATTACAAATATACACACAATAAAATGGACTATTTAGACACCTACAGGAAATCATGAGGCAAAAATATGAAGACTAACAAAAAACACCTGCACGAAAACAACAAACAGGACCAAAACAGATGCCACTAAAGCTGCTACAACCAATTCAAAGTCTTTTTATAATGAGATATCCAGAAAACTTCCTGGCAACTTTGATATGTGCTATTCTAAGGGGAAGAGCTCACTTCACTTTATCCGGGTGATAAAACAGGCTCATTGTTCAGATTTTCCTAAGCAGAAAATGGACTTCTAATTAGAGACAGTACACTGAAATACACATTTAGCTCTGCTCCCTATGGAAGCTATTCTAAAATGATGTGGTGTGTGCACACCAGGGCACACGCACATATTCTTTCCCTCTCCCCCGACGATGGAAAGGAGAAAGAGAATGGGATTGATGCCAAAAAAATTTTGGAAAGTAGACTGGAAAAGGGTAAATGATAGTGTCCATGCGTTTTTTGGTTTTTTTTTTTTAATGTTTCCTTTGCAACCTCTCCTATGGGTGGAAGCCCACCTCTTCTTAACATTTGGCAGAAGTGAAGAGATGAATCCATCTGAACACCAATGGTATTCGGGCTCTGCAAAATGAGAGAAATCCTGCTGCTGCTAAGTCGCTTCAGTTGTGTCCGATTCTGTGTGACCCCATAGACAGCAGCCTGCCAGGCTCCCCCGTCACTGGGATTCTCCAGGCAAGAACACTGGAGTGGGTTGCCATTTCCTTCTCCAATGCATGAAAGTGAAAAGTCAAAGTGAATTCGCTCAGTCGTGTCCGACTCTTAGCAACCCCATGGACTGCGGCCTACCAGGCTCCTCCATCCATGGGATTTTCCAGGCAAGAGTACTGGAGTGGGATGCCATTGCCTTCTCCGGAGAGAACTCCTAGTGAAAGCCAATTCACAGAGAGCCCAGGCCAAAAATGACATCACTGGCCAGGCAAAGCATGGCTTGCCCTTAACAAAGTTTAATTTTATTATGTTTTCTTGACACAGAAGGAAGTAGGCATTTAAAACTTTTCCTATAACCCCAAATTTCTGGTTGGCTTTTATTATTTAGCTATTCTCAAGTGGAAAAATGTATTAGGCTAGGTATTGTTGAGATTTCCTAAATATTATTGTTGTTCAGTCACTAAGACATGTTGGACTCTTCTGCGATCCCATGGACGGTAGCCCACCAGGCTCCTCTGACCAAGGGATTTCTCAGGCAAGAATACTGGAGTGTGATGCCATTTCCTTCTGCAGGCGATCTTCCCAACGCAGGGACTGAACCTGCCACTCTGCATTGGCAGGTGGGTTCCTTACCACTGAGCCAGCAGGGAAGCCCTTCCTAAATAACGATATTGTTGTACAGTCGCTAAGTCGTGTCCAACTCTTTGCGACCCTGTGGAGTATTGCACACCAGGTTTCCTGTCCTTCACTATCTTTCGGACTTCACTCAAACTCATGTCCACTGAATCAGGGATGCTATCCAAGTCTCATTCTCTGTCACCCCCTTCTCTTGCTACCCTAAATACTGGGTTGGCCCAAAAGTTCTGTTAACTTTTTGGCCAACCCAATACCTCATTCTTCAAAGTTAAAGAGTCTTTCTCCTCAATGTAAGATTTTCTTACCAACTCCAGGCCATAATAACTTGGCACTTCTGCACTTGTATTTATCTAAACCAAAACAGTACTTAAATCAACTATGTATGTATTTTTATTTCACTTGAAAAGTTTATCTCTGAAAGTAAAACCTATAAGCAATTTAAGAGAACAAGAAAAAAAATCAATATTGGGGGACAAAAATTACTTCTAAACTCACAATATGTATTTAAATGAATACTACTTGAGACCAAATTCATAAACACTGTGGAAATATGACATCCCACTTTGTATTTTTCTTAGAAATTATATATCATCACTAATGGAGGTCCCTGGAGGAGGAAATGGCAACCCACTTCAGTATTCTTGCTGGGATAATCCCATGGAGAGAGGAGCCTGGCAGGCTACAGACCATGGCATCACAAATAGTCAGACATGACTAAGCAACTGGGCACACACAATGGAGGTCAGTAACCAGTTAGTAAAATAACTTTTAAGAAGTGAAAGCTTTAAAATCTTTTTGTCCAGCTTTTCCTATTATTCACTTTGAATAGGTAACTTAGCATAAATCTGTGAAAACTATAACCTCTTAAAAAAAAAAACAGTGACTAAAACTGTTAGACTATAGAAAGAGGCTGGCCAGAGGAGCACACCACATTTTTCTAAGTGTTATTTAAAGAAACTGCCAAGTACCGTTCGCATTCAAACTTATTTCAAAAAGTGTTTAAGCAGCAAACTTCTGTAGGCTAGCAGATTCTCTGTAAACTATTTGCCTGGAAATGAATTTTGACATTTGATTCAGACAGGCTTTCTGTGCTATAGAAAAGAAAAAAAAGCTTATTAGAGCATTCCTATTTGACTCAGTTTAAATTGCTGCTGACAGAAATATGAAAAGAGATCAATGGATATAACAAGCAGATCCTGGTAAGACTTAGATTAAGTTTCCTTCCTATGTTAATAACTAGATGGTGCACAAACTCAGACAACTTCAAAACAGGTTTAAATGCCAGAATCCGCAAATATAACACACAGTTATGAAAAGTAGTTCAGCTGGTAGTTTTGAGGCTGTCTCTCTAGAGTTTAAAAAGAAAATAAAAGAATAATATTCTTAATCATAACTGTTCTAACAGAGTTTATGTAAAACTCTGCTACAGAATATAACAAATATAAAAATGGCAAGCTGACAGATCATCTGTAAGTACTTTAATCATTTAGCCACCCTGCCTGAAGAAACTGCTTTTCTGACTAATTCAGTAGCTTTGTATAGGCCACATTTTAGTATGTTACATTGCCTTCAACCCCTTTAAGATCCAAATGCTAGCATACTACATTGTGTGTGTGTGCGCGCTCAGTCACTCAGTTCTGAATGTAGCCCACCAGGCTCCTCTTTCCATGGAATCTTCCAGACAAGAATACTGGAGTGGGTTGCCACTTTCTACCCCAGGGGATCTTCCTGACCCAGGGACTGAACCCATGTCTCCAGCTTGGCAGATGGATTCTTTACCACTGAGTCACCTGGGAAGCCCAGCGAACTATATTGCAATGCTGTAAATAGCAATGATAAATTCTGCGCATGTTTCCCCTTAGTCACCGAGTCGTGATCCTGCTGTGGAAAGGACGGATGGAAAGAACAGCCTCAGCTCGAGCTTCTGTGAAATACATTAAATGCTCACGGGTAAAGGCCAGATTCTTAAATCTCTGTTACCCTATTCAAGCTCCTGCACTCAATCTCCATCGAAATCTTACCGGGAGTGGGAACAGGAAGATAGATCAAGGAGGGGAACATTTGGCAAAATTTCCTAATGGCTGAGAAATAAAAACTCTGTCAGAAACATCTTCAATTTGCTCAGGAAAACACTGGGAAAGAGATTGGAAATAAGAGAGTAATGAAAACAGAGGGATTCTGAACAGAATAGGTTTAACCTAAGTAACAAAAGATACTTTGTTTTTTGTAGAATGAGAAAATTACCCCTCATTTGATGAACTCCTAAAAGGAGTTAACATTTTTTAAAACCTACTTACCTGAGAGAGTGAGAAAAAGTATCTGAACAGATTTTAAAGTACAAAACTTATTCTGAAAATGATTTCCCCCACCATTTCAAATGTTATTCAACCTTCAAATAACTGTCATTCCAAAACAGGAAAAACAAAAAATTTCAAAGATCTGTTGCCCGGTCTATCATCACCCTTAGGTGAAAGGAAGAACTTATTAAGTTGTAAATTACCTGTGAGTCAGCTTGCCTGGCAGCATGTGTGAGAAGGAGGCAGAAGTGGATGCTGCCCTCAGAATTACATCAGGATGTTTACTCATCGTGAGCGGCGAACTTCAAGTGTCAAGTTTAATGCTTTCAAAAACCACTGACACATGGGCAGAAAAGGCAATCCCGATTTTGAAACCGCAAGTGGGGAAGACAAAGGAGAGAGCACGTGGTTGAGTTCTTGACTACTGAGAAATTAAAACTAGAACATGTTTTTTAGTTTACTCAACAGAAAAGAGGAGCATTAGAGAAAAAGAGGCAGGGAGTAAGGTGTTAACGTTACCCTCCTCTTCAAACCCAGGCTATACCCAGCCAGCCAGCCATCTGACCTACAGCAGTTCAGATTCACAAGAAAGACTCTGGGAGTCTGCTTTCCCTCTAGGGCCAAGACCACTCCTTAGCCACTTCGGCATCGCTCTCACGCCCAGTCAGTTCATGGCCTTTACAGAAATTTGATAAATCATTTTCATTTATTTAAGCCCATGAAGTGTTTCTCCAAGAAGTTAGCCTACTGTTTCTAAGCACTTAAAAAGCAGTGCAGCTGTGGACAGAAGTAATAAGAGAGGATGGAGGATTATACATACATACAACAGTGATCTTCCTTTTCTAACTGGAGAGGACGGAGAGAAGAACTGGGAACAAGCAAAAACAATCATTTAGCTTAGATAACAAGGATAAAAACTTTAAACAGTACAGGAAAGCAGAGAGAAATCAAAAATTAACGTTTTATGAGTAGTGCTAGAGGCGAAGTCCTGTGTTAATGCCCTATGGAGGGAGAAAAGAAAGTTCTTTTTCTCAAGGAATTAACAATACAGGTAAAGAAACAACACAGTGATGAAAAGAAATCAAAAAGTAACATAAAGAGTTTAACTGATGTTCAACACAGCAATACAAGAGACTCTTTCACAAGGCAGCACATGATTAATTGCCCAATTATTGATGCAAACAAGTTCAGAGGAAGAAAAAACATCCAGAAAGCTGGATTTAAGCTAGACATTAAAAGACAGGGAAGAAGCGTGTGGATGGGGAAGTCAAAATGGCAGAGATGATCTGGGTCAGAAACCAGAAGAAAGGGCAGACAATTCAGTGCCTGATTAGAAGACCAATTTGGCTGGAAGAGGAAAGCACAGAAAATCCTGTAGTAACAGATCTAAAGACAGTCTGTGGGCATAACGGTGTCCTGAAGCCCAGCTAATGAGCCTGCTCTGCTCCTCTGAACCCTTGTGTCCTTCAAGCTGGACCAAAGCATTAAACTACTCTCATAGCATGGAAGCCTGTTCCCATTTACTAAATAAAAATTACTAGACAGAATCATTGCCTTAAATTCCTTTTTTGAGCTAAAGGGATAAATGAATAGCTAGCCAGAGACATTCCATCCGGACCTATGTCACAGGAATTTCAAATTGCATGTGATATATGCCAACTAAATTGTTCACGGTTCTATTTAAGTCATATTTAAATCCAATACTATTTTATAGGAGTTTAGAGAGGGACACAACTTTCAGATCTTCTCCAAGGATACAGATAGTTAAAACAATTTAACTAGTAAACCTAATAAGGGTCAATTATAGAAATCTGAAAGAATAGCCTTGAAGGATGTCAGCAGACATAAACAATCAAGTAAATAAATAAAACACTCAAAAGCAATGATATCAAATTGCATTTCTGAGGCCAGTACTCTACATAGGAAAGGCAAGAAGACCTTGACACCATTCTACTGCCTGATAAATAGTTTTTATCAACAGAACACTGACGAAGAGCGCCTACATTCTGATGGCTTTATTCACAGCACTGAGAAAAAATGGCACTGACATTCCTATGTGGGCAAGAACAATGCCCTCAATTCTCAGACAAAATCAACACGTGGGAACGACTTTCAGATGCCAGAGGAAAATGTGAGCAACTCGAACTCAGAATGCATATTCACTCATGCTTCCCAAGTATTACAGGAACTTTCACATTTATTTTCAGACACACACACACACACACACACACAGACTTATCAGCTGTAGTAAAGCCAGTTCAATCCTAGAAATAGAGGAAACAAATATTTTCATTCTTAATCTGCAATCTTAGAATAGAAGAAAAAAAGAGGAAGTGACTTCTCCAAGACATCCAAAGAGCCCAAAGAAAAGTAAACACAGGTCTCCTGGTTCTATACCCACAGCTCCAACTACATCTTATTGTATTTTTCCTTAGAGGAAAGAGCCCTGCTGTTTTAACACATCAAGTATGTAAACGACTTCAGTGGCAATATCACAAGAGTCCTTCTATAGGGGCGTCTCTGGAACCAGCATGCAGAGTATAGGAGACACCCCAAAATTCTTACAATTTAAATTCTGATAACAAATGAGTTTCTCACATAGCATTATATTAAGATTTTTTTTCAAAAAGTATTAGAGATAGTTTATTATCAAGATGATAAACTAGTGGAAAATGTAAATTGTAATTTTTACTAACTTTAATTTTAAAAATACATCACACAAAACTTTGGAAAAAATACACAGACTCAGTCTTGCGTCAAAATTAACGCATGGCTTAGGCGGCAGAAATAACATTAATTGAAGTCAAGCCATTTCTATATTGTTTTATACTTAAGTAAAATCATTCTCCAAAAATGCACCATTATCCAATACTTATGCTCCAAATATTGTGTGTGAAGCATTTTTTTTTTCACTTAGTATTAACACACATTCTTTTTCTTCAGAAGAATACAGACTTCAAAGATAACAGTGTTTGAAAACGATGCTGCCATGGCTCCCTGGGTAGCCTTCACTTTCCTGATGTTTGAGAATACATTCAGACGGCCCACAGGAAAAAGAATACAGAAGCAGTGAGCCAAGAAAGGAGGGGGCAGGGAGGATAAAAAAAAAAAATGCATATGTGGAAAGAAAGAAACTGAAGTCTCTCAGTTGTGTCTGACTCCTTGAAACCCCACGGACCGTAGCTTACCAGGCTCCTCTGTCCATGGGATTTTCCAGGCAAGAATACTGGAGTGGGTTACCATTCCCTTCTTCAAGGGATCTTCCCAACCCAGAGATCAAACCTGGGTCTCCTGCATTGCAGGCAGACGATTAACCGTCTGAGCCACCAGGGAAGTCCTGGATACGTGGAGATCTCTCTATTTTAAGCAAATAATCTGAAGCAGATATGATATTAAGACATCAAACAAAAATATCCTTGACTTTAAAAAATTATTCAGTTAACACAGTAACACTGACATTAAATGATATAATAGTGCTGCTTTCGTTAACCAAAGGTACTGACAGATACAAAAACAGGAAACTGTCTAACTTTCCCAATGCTCTAATCACGTTGATTAAACTGTATCTATAAAGACTACTGGTGTATATCATAACCAATGCAGGGGATAAAAAAGTCTCCCTTAAATTATTACAGTCATATTCTAAAATCAAGTAGCATTCTTAATTTTGCTAGGTCTTATATACTAGCAACTGTAAACCTCTGGTCCATTTCTTCTCAGCCCCTTTTCACTCTACTGGTCAGTTTAAATCCTCTTATCCTGACATTTGTGGTCTTGTAGAACCTCATCCTCCTCTACAAGGTCCTTATAAGTTAGGCTGTTTCAACTCAAGACTTCCTGAACAGGCCACGCTTTCCTCTACTGCTGTAGGTGCCCTAAATGAGGACATTAAGGCCATCTTCAGTGGATGTGCTATAATCTGAAATTCTAGTTGAAAATTAGATACATGTACATACAGAAAGAAAGAAAAAAAGCAAGCAATAACTATAGGCATCTAAAAAGCCATGAAAGACATAATTATCATCTTTAACGACAGTAAACAACTGGAAAAAAATCTAATCTCCCCGGGCAAATAAAGTAAAAGTATTTACTTCCCACAATGTGTTCATTTCCTTAAGTACTTTCGAGTTCATTAATCGTTGCAGTTTCCCACAACATACTTCCCCCAAGCAGTCCTCAGACACCAATTTCCGGTACAGAGCTACAGAATGAGAGATAAGCAGCATCAGCACATCACCCCATCCGTCTGAGGTCAGTGCTGGAACCGGGGAACAAGAGCATGCTCAAGCCACGTGACAGCTGCCTTCAGGCTCTGCTCCTGAAGAGGAAGTGACAGCAATGTGATTCAGGATCAGACACACTCTAAGGATACTAAGAACTCGCAAGAACCAGGATAGGAAAGAGAACTGGATAAAACAGAAATGAATCAAAAGAGGGAATACCACTTATAATGTTGGCATGGTTCCAACAACTACTGTGACGCTGATGAACTATGCAGCCTCTGGTCACATACAAAGTTGCTGCCTAGGATTCCAGTGAACTGTCGGTACATAAAATCTGCTGGGGGGAGGGTCACATCACTGAAGTCTATTCAAATTTCATTTCCTTTGCACTTGACAGAAAAAAAAAAAATTTACGCAACATTAATATGCTGTAAGCTTTTTCAGATTTATATATTGTCCTCAAAAGCTCATTCTTATGATGGCATATTTACTAATCAGTTATTAGCTGAAAAGACAATCTGTAAATTAATGCAGTCATTGAAATAAAGACTCCTCTACTTCTCTAATCAATTAAGCTGACCCATAATGGGATGAGAAAATATTAGGAACTGAATGACAATTAAAAGTACAGTATTTTAAAACTTGTGCACCCAACAAGAGATACCTGAAGGGAATATTAGAACCCTGAAAACATACATTTTTTTTTTAAATACTCAATTCAAGAAATTGGGCATAAAATAATTCCAAGGGAAAAAACAAAGAATAAAATTTACAAAACAGAAAAGAAACAAACAAAACCAAGCTGTTTCTTTGAAAGAAAAGATTTAAATAGTTAACTCTATATCAAAAATAATCAAGAAAATGCAAATAACACAAAAAATTAGAAAGAAATCAAAATCAAAAATACAAGATAAGAACACTATGAACAACTTCATATGTTTGTAAGTTACATGAAATGGGCAGTTTCCACTAAAAATATGAATTACTACAACTGATTAAGCCAGAAGTAGACTACTGAAAAATCAAATCAATGATTTAATAAAACAAAAAAACCTCCCAATTCCATTTTCCCGAGAAAAAGGTCACCAGCCCAAGACAGTTTTAAAGGCAAGTTCTACCCGATCTCCAAAGAATGGTTAAATCTCTAACTTATCAAAACTTCTTTTAGAGAATATTAAAGGCAAGCAACTCTAAAAGCTAGTACATAATCCAGATAACAAAATCTGACAAAGACAATTTGATAAAAGAAAGTTAAAAATAATATATGCAAAAAACATAGGTTAAAAATACAAAATCAACGTCAAACGATCCCAAGTATCTATGTTAGGAATTCAAAGATAGCTTCAAATTATAAAACATTAATATAAATTAAATTAACAGATTAAAAAAACATGATCCTCTCAGTTGATGTAGAAAATACATTAGAAAAGATTCACTACCTAGTCATGTCTTTGACCATCTATTCACAAAACTTTCTAGTTTAATCTTAGAAACTAAGAAAAGAATATCCTGTATCTGAAAAAGAATGTCTATCTTTTTTTTTTTTTTTTTTTTTAATCCTAGAGCAATCCTAGAAAACTACACTTATAAAAAGAGGCTCAGGCTCTTGAGTAAATTGTAGGATTGCTTCCATGTTCTCCATTATTTACCAAGTTCTCTTCCTGTGATGGGCTCAGGCTTGCCCACCCACCTATTAACCACAGGACTTGCTTGGCCAATGAGAAATAAATAGTATATCTTATATCTATATGTATTAAGATACACTACTTCCAGGCAGAAGATTCAAGGACCACAGTGTGGTCCCACTGTGTTTTCTTTTCCCTCTATTATGAGAGTATTGTTTCCCACGTAGAGGATACACATTTAGTCTTGATTCAAAAATCAAGAAAACATGGAGCAGAGCCCACACCCAACCCATCAAGGGCATGTAACATGAGCAAGAGTAAACCATTGTCATCATACATCCAGAAGATCTGGAGGCTATTATTGTAGTATAAACTAGTAAAAGTTGATAGTAATCAAGTAAGTGCTAGCTAAAATTTTGAGATATTTCATATCATTATGATAGGTTGAAATTAATCTAATAACCAAAAGTGAAGATGACAATGTGGAAAAATCAAACAGCGGTTGCTGATTGGAATTTAAATTGGCACAACTCTTTTCTCAAATCTAGGAAAACTGAAGAAGTAAAACTACATCTTAGTCAATTCTACTCCTAGGTGTTCTACCTGAATTCTACTCCTAGGTGTTCTACCTGAATAAACTCTTGCACAAATAAATAAGGAAACATAAAATAATGTTCACCGAAGCACTGATTGCTAAAAATATATAAAAGAAATAGTTCCCCAGTGGGAATGGATAGACCGGGTTAGTCATTCAAAAGAACACTATATAGCAGTTGAAATGAATAAAGTAGATTTACACATGATAAAACAACAAATGCACAGTAACAAAGAGATGGGACACTTTACCAACATCTTTAGTGTTTTATTTATTTTTACAATATCTAAAAACACATGGCTAAATGATGAATCTGGTTAAAACTTTTATGGTGAATATACAACTACTATTACTAAATTTTTGTATTTTTAAATATGTCATGACTTTTTAAAACGACAGAGAACAAAAATAGATTTAAACCATAAAGCACACCGATCAATCACAAGGTTTGGTGATATAAAGCACTTCAGAGAAGACAGGGGCCTTCTAGACTATCTAAGTAACATTATATTCTAAGGATGAAGTCAATTTCTGGGCCTCAGTTTAACACACAGAGATGGAGTAAACGATTCAAGGCCACAAAACAAGTTATCAACAAGTTCATTCTTAAAAGCTAGACTTCTTAACTTCTAGGATAGGTAGGAAAAACGAGGGACATGTGATCAGACAGTGCAACTGAGTCAAGTTCAGAACACCATTCTTTTGTTTTTTATTGCCCCTACCCCTACTCTTGAGACATACTGTATTATTCTCTCTGTGTGAGCTCTAAGGATTTTTAATCATCTGTTGCCATTCCTTTTCTCAAAACAACTAAAATATGAGAACAACTGTAGCTAAATGAGTAAAATAAGTTCTACCTAACTAATACAAAGGTAAGTAAGGACTATGAAGCACTGATCTTAAGAGTTCAGCAGTCAGGTTCAAAACTTTCACAGTCAAGGTCTGGAATCCTGATTCAATCACTAACTAGCTATGAAATTTGGGTAAGTTACTTAACCTCTTTAAAGTCTTATATTACTGATGTGAAGAGCTGACGCGTTTGAAAAGACCCTGATGCTGGGAAAGACTAGGGGCAGGAAAAGAAGGGAACGATAGAGGACCAGATACTTGGATGACATCACCGACTCAGTGGGCATGAGTTTAAGTAAACTCCAGGAGTTGGTGATGGACAGGGAGGCCTGGTGGGCTGCAGTACATAGGGTCGCAAAGAGTCGGACACAACTGAGCAATTGAACTGAACGGAAGATGGGGAATATCTATAATAATACCTATCTCATACACAGTCTTGTCAGCGTTACATGAGACAGCCCATTTAAAGCTCTTGACATAATTCTTCAACAAACATTAGCTGTTAGTATATGCCATAGTATGCCCTGGTAGTTTGGCTGGTAAAAAATCAGCCTGCAATGCGGGCAACCCCAGTTCAACCCCTGGGTTGGGAAGATCCCTTGGAGAAGAGAATGGCCATTCACTCCAGTGTTCTTGGGTTTCCCTGGTGGCTCAGATGGTAAAGAATTCACCTACAATGCGAGAGGCCTGAATTCAATCCCTGGGTTCGGGAAGATCCCTGGAGGAGGCATGGCAACCTACTCCAGTACTCTTACCTGGAGAATCCCCATGGACAGAGGAGCCTGGTGGGCTACAGTCCATGAGGTCACAAAGAGTTGGGCATGACAGAGCAACTAAGCATAACACAGCAAAGCACACATCATGTAAATAAAGTAATTTAGCTATGAAAAGTAACAAACTTTGGATTATCATACAATTATAGGCATTAAATGATTTTAAAAAATTACACTGACTTTGGTCAGCATCAGTGCTAATCAACTGTATGCTTTGCAAATCAAGAGTGTCTTTTAATTAAATGAGTTAGGTTTTAAATCATTACCTGTCTCGGGATGAAAACACTTGACGTTAGACTGCTGAAATTTCATTACCCTGAAATTTCAACCTAGTGCAATGTTTCTCAAGTGAAACACTTATGGCCACAGGTAATTTCAAGCTATCTAATGCCCTTTCAGAATGGACAACCAGCCGATACCCATGATCGATACAGCCTGAAAGAACATGGGTCCTGCTTATCTTAAAGGGTCAGGAACTACTGTTTCTAATAGAAATGATGACCCTCTCCTGTGTTTTCTTCGTGTGGTTTTTTTTTTTTTTTCCTTTTTAATGTTAAATTTTGACAAACTAGTTCATAGGAACACAAAACTCTATTCACAGTGCCAGGCCACAAATGAAGGCGGAGGATACTTTTGCTGTCATCCCACATATCAAGACAGCTCTCCACCCAGCACCCTGGCTCACCTCCAGGTCGCAGCTGTACTCAGAGCCATCCAGGAGGGCCACTTTACACTGGACAGTTTTGGTCTTCTTGGGGGCTTTCAGAGAGGCCTTCTCTGCTTTCAGCTCATTGGTCTGCACTTCCTTTGTCTCCCTTTTTGCTGCTTCATCCATAAATTCTGCTTCCTGAATTTCCTTCACCTTCTCCTCTTCTCTCTCCTTACTTACTTCTTCAACAAGCTGCTGAGGGGGGAAAAAACAATTTGACCAATGTGCAGAAGATGACACACACTAAAAAGAAAGATCTTTAGTAAGAACTGTGATTTATGGTAAACACTGTGAGCCTAAGTTTTTAAAAGACTTTGAAACTTTCTTAGAAAAGGGTATTTCCCACATCTCTCCCCCAATCCACTGCCAATTTTCTTATTTTGCCACTTTGGCAAAATCAGCATTAATGAGTAAAAGAAACTATGTCCCAGCAATGACATTTAAATATCATGTTCAATAATAAAACTCCTAATTATAATTACATAACCATGGCAAAACTTAGGCTTCAATAGGCAACCAAAATGCATACACATACAAATCTACTTCTTCCTACCCCTTAAACACTTAAATAAATCAAAGATACAAAAGCGTGTATTATTTAAGAAGCGAGGTGATCCTTGCCTGAGAGTACTTGTCTAACCCTAAAATGAATAAATGTGACTTTTTTATGATCTGCATATACAGGGGATTTTTTTTTTTTTTTTTTTTTTTTTGCTTTATTTTGAAAACTTCAAAAGGAAGAACAGGAGAATGTTGTGGTAGGACCCTCCAAGATCCATATTCCAGATACCGTAAGCCAAAGCAGTATCTGAATACAAGAAATCTGGAAATGGTTCAACACAAATCCTTTCTGTTAACCTGGTTATGCCATCAAAGCCTTTACTTCCAGACAATCACTTCTCAAAATAATGTGTCTCCTGACTGCTCACCAGAGGTTTCTCTTCCTTGACGTCAACCTTAATCTCCTGTTGTTTTCTCTGAGCTGTTTCTTCAGCATCACCCTTGGCCTGCCTTTCTTCTTCAGGAAGAGATTCCTCCTTGTCTAAAACCTGTTCTTCCACAGCAGGTTGGGTAGGCTCTTTTTTATCTCCTCCATCTTTGGCCACTACTAAGGTATAGGACTTTTGTTTCTTAAGCCAAGGGGGTATGAATCGAGAAATCCCCCGGCTCTCAGATGGATCCTTTTTCTTCTGGCGGCGTGTGCTACTTTGGCTTTCAGATGGAGGAGATGATTGGGAACCTTTTTCCTCCTCTGGATCGGATGTCTGATTCTGCTGATTTTCTGCTACTTCTTTCGGTTTCTCCTTGGTTGCATCTGCTCCTAACTGGTCAGATTCTTTCTTCACTTCAGATGCGGAGCCCACTTCAGTAGTCATGGTCACAGCTTACTCTAAAAACAAAACCACCAGGAGTTATTTTACAA
The DNA here is from genome assembly GCA_006410615.1 of Neotragus moschatus. Lineage (NCBI taxonomy): Eukaryota > Metazoa > Chordata > Mammalia > Artiodactyla > Bovidae > Neotragus > Neotragus moschatus. Next base: position 184,246 of record SJYA01001459.1, read on the forward strand.
ACTCTCCCCATTTTAGTTTGGAGGCAAGGGGCAGGGTAAAGAAGGGTGGGAGGAAATGGCAAAAAGATGACAGGGAGAAAACGCATAAGAGAAAATGGAGACTGCTATCCCTAATGTTTAGAAATATCTATTAGAATTGAAGAACCAAAACTAGCATCACAATAGAATTAACTGTGGTTAATTCTACAGTACAGAGAAAACTTCAAATCATCAAGAGTTCTAGAAAAAGTAGTTATTGTTCAATTTCATCTAGGTATGAAAAACTAATCTACTCCCCAAATTTTTAGGGAAAATTACTTTTCTCTATAGTTTTCCTCACTCACAATATGAAAGCTACTGATATTAAGCTACAATATTAAGCTACTGATAATGCTAGAAAATCCTGAGACATATTTCATTCCTATTTCACAAATTAAAACCAATATCTAAAGAAATGTTAGGTATAATAAAAACAAATTTTTAAGTACTGGGTACCTAATGTGAGAAAATTAAGATGAACACAAATATCTTTTTTGTTCCAATATTAAACCCCATAATTCACCATCACCATTCCAATGTAAGTTAGTTTTTAAGAAAGGCACTAAAACTATAATCAAAACTCCAAAACTCCATACCACCCAACTTCAGACACAATTTTTTTAGTATATGTGATTATAGAAAAATATCTAGGGGTCCTAATTTAAACCAAATGAAGACATCATAGGAGTGAAGGAAATTCATCTAATATTCAATCCTATCACAACTAATGAAAACAAAACTGAAATTAAATCTCAAAGTAACTGTCTAAAATTTACATAAAGAAAGAGGGACTTTCAAAGTATCATAGCAGCACTGACATTTAAAAAAAAAAAAAACAGGCAGGCACATGAAAAGATGCTCAACATCAGTAATCAAAGAAGTGCAAACTAAAACCACAATACACCTGTCAGAATGGCTATCCTCAAAAACAACACAAATAATGGATGTTGACATGGATGCTGAGGAAAAGGAACTCTCAAACACTGACGGAATGGAAATTGGTGCAACCACTGTGGAAAACAGCAGAGAGGTTTCTCAAAACTCTGAAAGGACTACTGTGTGACCCAGCAATGTCACTTCTGGGTAGATATCAGAAACACACACACACACACACACACACACTAATTTGAAAAGATATACACACCCCAATGTTCATAGCAGCATTATTTACAATTACCAAGTCATGGAAGCACCCTCCATACCCATCAACAGAAGGATAGATAAAGATGCAGTGTATATAGCCCAGAGAATACTCAGTCACAAAAAAGAAGGAAGTTTTTCCATTTGCATCTGGAGGGTACTAAGCTAAATGAAATAAGTCAGACAGAGAAAGATAAATAATGTACGATATCACTTACATGCGGAATCTAAAAAATACACGAGTGAATATAACAAAATAGAAACAGATTCACAGATACAGAGAACAAGTTAGCGGTTACCAGTGGCGAGTGTGAAGGGGGAATGGGCAGAATAGGAGCAAGGGATTAGGAAGTACAAACTACAGAGTACAAAATAAGTAAGCTACAAGGACATATTATACAACACAGGGAATATAGCCAGGATTTTATAATAACTGTTAATGGAGTATAAACTTCAAAAATAGTGAATCACTGTGTCGTACACCTATAATTTACATAATACTGTACATCAACTATACTTCAATAAAAACATTTTTTAAATAAAACAATTAGGCAGGGAGAGCGGACACAGCACACTCTCCTTGCTTGCCAATGATGACAGCACTCAAAGGCCTGGCGCCCTGACCAATGGAAAATTTCACAGCTATCTTCAAAAGTGGTAAAACTTGCAAAGTTCAAAAAAGTACAGAGGATTTTTATTTTTTTAAGATTTATTGAAGTATAATTCACATACCATAAAATTCGCCCTTTTAAACTATATCATTAATGATTCTAAGTATATTCAAAACATTGTATAACCATCGCCGCTCTCTAATCCTAGAACATTTTCATCATCCCAAAAAGAAGCCTTGTGTCATTAAGAGTTACTCTCCAGCCTCCCCTTCCTGCAGCCCATGGAGATCACTAAACTACTCTCACTTTGTATAGATTTGCCTATTTGACATTTCAAATAAATGGAATCATGCAATATGTTGCATTTTCACTTAGCATAATGTTTTTAAGGTTCATCCATGTTGTAGTAAGTACCAGTATTAATTATACTTTTTAATTATTCACCTCTTTTGCAAATTATATATCTGAGGAGTCCAATATCCAAAATAAACAAAGAACTCTTTTATATGCAAAATATTTGTATACAAAATATACAAATAGGAAAAGGAGTACATCAAGGCTGTACATTGTCACCCTGCTTATTTAACTTCTATGCAGAGTACATCATGAGAAATGCTGGGTTGGAAGAAACACAAGCTGGAATCAAGATTGCTGGGAGAAATATCAATAACCTCAGATATGCAGATGACATCACCCTTATGGCAGAAAGTGAAGAGGAACTAAAGAGCCTCTTGATGAAAGTGAAAGAGGAGAGTGAAAAAGCTGGCTTAAAGCTCAACATTCAGAAAACGAAGATCATGGCATCCGGTCCCATTACTTCATGGGAAATAGATGGGGAAACAGTGGAAACTGTCAGACTTTATTTTTCTGGGCTCCAAAATCACTGCAGATGGTGACTGCAGCCATGAAATTAAAAGACACTTACTCCTCGGAAGGAAAGTTATGACCAACCTAGATAGCATATTGAAAAGCAGAGACATTACTTTGCCGACTAAGGTCTGTCTAGTCACGGCTATGGGTTTTCCAGTTGTCATGTACGGATGTGAGAGTTGGACTTTGAAGAAAGCTGAGTGCCAAAAAACCGATGCTTTTGAACTGTGGTGTTGGAGAAGACGCTTGAGAGTCCCTTTGGACTGCAAAGAGATCCAACCAGTCCCTTCTGAAGGAGATCGGCCCTGGGATTTCTTTGGAAGGACTGATGTTGAAGCTGAAACTCTAATACCTTGGCCACCTCATGCGAAGAGCTGACTCATTTGAAAAGACTCTGATGCTGGGAAAGATTGAGGGCAGGAGGAGAAGGGGACGACAGAAGATAAGATGGTTAGATGGCATCATCGATTCAATGAACATGGGTTTGGGTGGACTCCAGGAGTTGGTGATGGACAGGGAGGCCTGGCATGCTACGGTTCATGGGATTGCAAAGAGTCAGACACGACTGAGCGATTGAACTGAACTGAACAAAGAACTCTTACAACTCAATAGGAAAGAACAAAAAATAATTATTTTTTTAATGGGCAAAGGCTTTGAGTAGAATTCCTCCACAGAAATAGTGACCAATAAGTACTTGAAATGATTCTGAACATTATTAGTCATTAGAGAAATGCAAATCAAAACCACTATGAAATACCACTTTACATCCACTAGTATGGCTATAATCAAAGACAATAACACATATTGGTAAGGTTGTTGGAAAATTGGAACCCTCAACATTGCTGGAAAGAATGTAAAATGGTACAGCCACTTGGAAATCAGTTTGGCAATTCCTCAAAAAAGCAAACATGAAGCCACTGTATGACTCAGCAATCCTACTCCTGGGTACACACCCCAAAGAAAAGAAAATGCATGTTTACCACAAAACTTGTAAATAAACTTTTCTAACAGCATAATTCATAACCGTCAAAAAATGGAAACAACCCAAATGCCCACCAACTAACAGATGGATAAACAAAACATGGTACATCTATACCACAGAATATGAAGCAGTTTTGAAAAGGAATGAAGTACTGATACCTGCTTCCATATGAACCTTGAACTCATCATGCTGAGTGAAAGGAACCGGATTGTAAAAAAGCCATTTGTATATAATTTCCAAAATAGACAAATACTCAAGAGATGAGGAGTAAACTAGTGGTTGCAAAGGGCTAAAAGGAGTGGAGAATGGGGAGCAAGTGTTAATAGGTACAGGGTTTCTTTGGGGGTAATGAAAATATTTTGGAATTCGACGTGATAGTTGAACAACCTTGTGAATATACTCAAAACCACTGAATTGTAAACTCTAAAGGGGTGATATCTCAATTAAAAAATAACTTTTAAATTGTTATATACTTCTAATAGGCAAGCATAAAAACATTCACTTAGCCTATATTTCATGGGCATAGGGCTTCCCTGGTGGCTCAATGGTAAAGAATCCGCCTGCTATGCAGGAGACCACCTACAATGCAGGAGATGCAGGTTCAGTCCCTGGGAGGGGAAGATCTCCTGGAGAAGGAAATGGCAACCAACTCTAGTATTCTTGCCTGGAAAAGCCCATGGGCAGAGGAGCCTGGCAGGCTACAGCCCACAGTGTTGCAAGAGTCAGACACAAAATAGCGACTGAGCCACCAACCACCAGCACAATGTGCCAAGTACTAAGCACACGAATAAAGACTTCCTCCAAGGACAGTGGGCAAGTCAAAAGCATGCTGCTCAAAGAGCACAGGATGAACACTTAACCAGGATTAGGACGAGAGAGTTATCAGACAAATCTTTCTGCAAAAGTCAACATTTGAGTTGCTTTAAAATAATGGGTCAAAATGGGAAACATGTGCCAGACATAGGCAAGTGTGTAGAAACATGAGCCCCGACAGGAAACTCAAAAGTACTGAACAATAACACACTGTACAAGTGAAGTGGGGGCTTGTGAGTGGAAGGAGGAAGGCGAATTGGTGATGATGATGGAGGAGAAACAGGCTGAAGCCAGAACACACAAGGTTTTGCATGTCGTGCTAAGAAAGGTCTGGAGGCTGATTTTAAAGCAATGAGAAGTCATATAAGAGTTTCAGGCAGAGGAGTAAAGTAATCAAATTCATATTTGGATGAAATGAGAGAAAAGAAGGAGATGAGAGGATGAGATACAGGATGAGAGAAAAGAATGAAATAGAAAGGTATCTAGGAGGCTGAGACTACAATCAAAGCATGAGAAGATAATGGTCTACACTATGGCGGAAGAAATTGGGTATAGGATAAGAAATGAACCTGATGGTCAAGACAAAGATGGGACATGACGTGGCCTCTGTCTGCAATCACCAAGTCAATGAGAAGGAAGAGTCCAGGAAAAGTTCTAGGTCATGAGAGACTGAGAGGATGTTAGAACCATTCAGGGAAATAGGGAACACAAGGAAAAGAAGGCCTGGTGGACACAAACTTGACCTTTAGCTTATTGTGACTGAGAAGTCTGTGGAGGTGTGCAGCTGGCCACTTGACACACAAGTCTTAAAGGGAGACCGCATACACACTAGAGATACAGATTCGGAAGCTGTCATCACAGGAGACATAACTCGAAGCACAACAAGTAATAGTGACATCACCGAGGGAAAAAAGTGTAGTTTGAGCTTCGAGGGCTCTGAAGAGAGCCCTTCTAACCACCGATATTTAAGGGACAGGTAGAGGGACAAGGGTGAGAAGAAACACACGGTAAAACAAGGAGATTAGAGCACAGTACTGTCCTTGAGGGCAATGCTACAGCAGAGGGAACAGTTAGGTAACTATATTAAATATATGTCCAATCTTACATCTTATTTTTACATACATGAAGTTCAAAATCATGTCTTCAGTAAGACTCCTATATGAGTATTGAACTAGCTCCATATTGCACAGAAAATCTTTTTTCCTTCTTTAAGGTACCATTTTCCAGGTACCAATTAAGTGGAAAATGCTATTTACATTGATCAATGAAATGAGCAAAGCTTACTTTTGGCAATATTCCCTCATTACATTTGAAGAGCCAAATCAATGCCCTGGTAAAAATTAAAACAAAAATGCCTCATACTTTTCTAAGGCAACCAAGATAATTGGCAGTTCTCTAACTACTTTAGCTGTGAGAAACAATCTGGAGACTGATCAACTAAAGTTGATTTCGGGTCAAAATACTTCAGAAGCAATGAAATATAAAACTAAAGTTTCTACTATCACATTAAAAGTATTCAGCTCACTCACTCTGTTGTGTCTGACTCTTTGCAACCTCATGGACCGCAGTACGCCAGGCTTCCCTGCCCAACACCAACTCCCAAGCCTTGCTCAAACTCATGTCCATCAAGTCAGTGATGCCATCCAACCATCTCACCCTCTGTCGTCCCCTTCTCCTGCTCTCAATCTTTCCCAGCATCAGGGTCTTTCCCAATGAGTCAGTTCTTTGCATCAGGCAGCCAAAGTACTGGAGTTTCAGCTTCAGCATCAGTCCCTCCAATGAATATTCAGGACCGATTTCCTTTAGGATAGACTGGTTCGATCTCCTTGCAGTCCAAGGGACTCTCAAGAGTCTTCTCCAGCACCACAGTTCAAGAGCATCAATTCTTTGGCACTCAGCTTTCTTTATATTTAAAAGTATTACTATTTGCATTTTAATCAAAAATCGATCACTGCTTACCAGATCAGACATCACATATATGGTTTCTGCTTCTCACAACATCCCACAGGGTAGGTATTAGCCCCACTGTGCAGTAATAAATGGAAGAGTGACTTGTTAAGTGACTTGTCTAAGGCCAATGAATGGAGGACCACACAGCTGTGTACACCTATATTTTGTAATGCAGTCACAGCTCCATTGTATAACAAAGATTGAATCAACCAGAGCCAATGACTTAGTCCTCAAAAGAAGATTCACATCAGTCTATCAAAATGACTACAAAATAACATGAGTCTATTCTGTGATTTGCTACAATTAGCCCAGCATGCATATGTGTGTGTGCTCAGTTGTGTCTTTCTCTTTGCAGCCCCATGGAATATAGCCCACCAGGCTCCTCTGTCCATAGGATTTTCCAGGCAAGAACACTGGAGTGGATTGCCATTTCTTTCTCCAGGAGATCTTCCCAATCGAGGAACTGAACCTGCATCCCGTGTGTCGGTAGGCGGATTCAGGTTTTTTACCACTACACCACATGCGGAACCCTCCCCTCCCCCAAATAAGAAATGTACAGAGGCATTCTCACCACAAAGAAAACCATATCTAAAGGCTACTACCTGGCCATGCAGCCACCATTGAGCTGATGGATCAAAACCAAAGACAAGGTGCTACTACAGACACAAAGAGCACAGACAAACCACACTGCAACACTAAGCCTCACAGAGCACTCCTCTTCAAGCACAATGTACACGCAAGAGCTGCTTCAAGAATTTCAAAGCCGAGCAGTGTTGCCCAAAGGGAAATTACAACATAAATTACAATGGAAATGGCTAATTGGATTGCAAATATTCAACAATAAGGGTGGATATAATTTATGTAAATAAGTACATTCTTAAAATAGTTTCAAGAGATCGGGTTTAGATCAAACCTAAACACTACCTTCTTTGTTGATAAAACAGTTTCTTGAACAAATTACCACCATCAAGAAAACATGATTATAGCACATGCATTCACCATAATTATCATGCCTGTACCGCTCAGAGTTCCAAATATGGATAAGCCTTTAAATATCACTGCCCACTAAAATGGAAACTCCTGCAATGGAACACAGGCCCTCCACTAAAATGAAAGCCCCTGGAGGGTTGGGATCTTGGGATCTTTCTTTTATTTCACTGCTATGTTCCCAGCATCTAGACTGGCACATGAGGGACATCAGATAAATATTTACTGAATGAGTGTTGTCTTCATTTTATCTTATCAACAAGGAAACTGAGGCTTAGCAAGACTAGGCTGAACCTGAGACTTTGCCTGAGATTACAAAGCCAGGTGGGCAAAGCCAAAACCAGAAAGCACTCAAACTCAAGCAATGCTCATTCCACTAAGCTTGAATTACAAATACCTAAAATCCATCATTAATATAGTTACATAACAACTAAGTAAAGACCACTCTACTTATCAGCAACCCAAAAGAACACTGCTGTGAACAGTCAGCCCATTAGAGAGGCATGAGCTTTTGACACAATTACCATGTTGGCAAGCCCCATCTGGGTTGATAAAAGCGTTCATTATTGTAATAGCTCCATGAGAAAAAGCACACATCATTTAACACAGAACCAAGCAGAAAACTCATCAACAGAGGAGCAGTACAGGTTAGGTAAAGAGCTGTGTTACATGAAACTACTCTTTTTTCTGATGTTTAAAAAAGGAAGCAGGCTCCAAGGTGTTGTCACTGCCACTAGCCTGACTATCTACCCTGTAATGTTATGCTAACACCATCAGCAAAACACCAGCCCGTAAACAGAGGACAACAGTAAGCAAAGCCAAGCAAGAAGATACACAATCAGAACACTCCTACAAAGAACTTCAAGCAGAACTTCATGTTCATTATTGGCTCCAGATGTTTCTTTAAAACCAGCGCTACTCTAAGAGCCCTCACTGTTAATAAAATCCCTGTCCAGGAAGAAGAGGGCAGGAGCTGCTGCCCACTGAGTAGCTCCCATCCTCGGCTGAGATCACAAGCAACAGGAGGTCTTTGATTTCTATCGTTATCCCATTCATTAGGGAATTCAAGATTTATAGAATGGGGAACATGCATTTCTAAACTTGAAAAATGGGGGTACAGGTATGGAAAGAGGCTTTCCTTTGAGACAGGAACAAAACTGTGCAAGAAAGACAATTAAACTTTAAAAATATTGGCAATGTGTACACAGTTCCAATTTGATCACTTTCCAGTGTGACAAATCCTGTTTTTAATCCATCACTGTGACTGGGCAGAGGATATGGGCAGCCACTTTCTTATACACACAATCACTTTCTTACGTTCATCTCCCCAAACGGCATGGATCCCAAGGAAAGGTCTTTTAATACACCTACTACCTTCCTTTAATGCACTGAATGTGAGAAAAACAAAACACAACCTCAAAAAAGGAATGACTAAGCAGTCACCTAACTCTACTTAGGAAGTAATAAGAGCGATGCTTCTCAAATAATTGTCAACATTTTTTTAAGGGGAGGAGGGAAGATGAGGAGGAAGAAAGGGAGGAAAGAAGAAAAATATCTGGAGAGGGAGAAGGAACAACAACAGGCAGGCTGGGAGCCGACTGGAAGTAATTCCTCTCCTCTGTAGGTTTATTTTTCTTCAGTGTCAAAAGGTCTAGAAAATACTATATCCCATATCCAAATACATACAACTACATTTCAAAGGACTATCTGTTGAATTATCTATGCAGTGAGGGTAAACAAGAGTTATTTTTTAAATAATTCAATGCTGCCCACCCGAGTTACCTTGATAACACATTACATCGGTTGTTTGGTTTCTTTTAAAGGGATAAAAGGCCTATAAGAGCGACAGAACTATTCCTATAAAGATACAAGTAAACATCTGGTTTAAATTAAACCCACATACACAAAAGATATGAACTGCAGCCCTTTGCTAACTCAAGTCTAGGCAGGATCAGATTACATTCAGAGCATGAATTTCCTCCAGCCTTTCCACTACTTTTTAACAGAACTCAAATTTTGTTCAGCTTTTCTCTCTTTTCCACATGCATGCCAGTAAAGGCTGGCTCCAGGTCAGGCCACAAGGTAATGGCACTCTGGTGTAGGGTAATCATGGTAGTTCCCCATCCCTTTGCCAGGAAAACATGTAAAAGTCTGTTGGTGGGCTCCTGGGGAAGGACGCTTCTTTCTAGAAAGAGCCACAGGAAGAGAAGGCCCCTCTCCTGCCTCTAAACACTGTGTATCTGATTCCCAGAAATGCTGTCACCATCTTGAATAACCCATGAGGGGGAAAGGCCTGGAGACAAAGTGACATATTGCAGAAGGCACCGCAAAAGTTACAGAGACGAGGACCAGCCTACTGTGTGTGCTACCGGAGACCAGGCCCTGGATTTGAGCTTCCCGTTACGTGAGATAACATACTGTCCTCTATGGCTGAAACAATTAAAGCAAGGGGTACAGTTACTTGCAGTCACTATTCCTCTCTGCATATTCTGAGGCAAGCATTAGAAACTAAGCCCTAAGAAATTAGGAATACACACAGTACCAGCTCAATTATTACTCCCCACTGGGTTTTAGAGCCCTCATGCCTAAAAGCCATGGTTGTCCAAATGTTCCACTTTTTCCAGATGTTCAATTTTTTAAAACCTAGTATTAGAGTTAATGGTCTTCCCCGGTAGCTCAGCTGGTAAAGAATCTGCCTGCAATGCAGGAGACCCCAGTTCGATTCCTAGGTTAGGAAGATCCCCTGGAGAAGGGATAGGCTACCCACTCCAGTATTCCTCGGCATCCCTGGTGGCTCAGATGATAAAGAATCTGCCTGCAATGCAGGAGACCTGGGTTTGATCCCTGGGTTGGGAAGATCCCTGGAGGAGGACATGGCAACCCACTCCAGTATTCTTGCCTGAAGAATCCCCATGAACAGAGGAGCCTGGCAAATTACAGTCCACGGGTCATAAAAAGTCAGACATGACTGAGCGACTAAGCAAAGCACAGCACACTGGAGTTAATATTAGAGAGATAAGCCATTAATTCATCATTCTATCAGCTCTAAATAAAAATGAAACAAACTATCTTAGAGTTCAAAGTATGATTCCCCTTATTCATACACTGGAGAGGAGGGTATGTGAAAATCAAGGCATTATTCTCCACAACACCCAAGCCCCAAAACACCTAAGATAAATGCTAACAATCTGATTTGTTAAAAGCAAGTCTCTGCTGTTCTCATTAAGAATCAAGTCAAGAAAGAAATCTGAGCAAGGCAACAACTAGGGTCATCCTAGGAACAGTTGCCCTTTCCTGGAGTTCAGTATATCAGAGGCTGTGCATAAATCATTAAGGATCCCAAAGCTACATACCATCATTCTCATAATCAAAATGCACATAAACCTTGTCGTTTGGGGCGCTCCAGCCTCACACCCTCATCAAGGCGAGAGAGACATTCAGAACGCTGTTGGCTCCTCATTAATCAATTACAAACACTTAGTTGTGGGGTCAGAATTATCAATGAACTGTGTTTGCTTCAATCCCTTCTCTCAGATGGAGCCCTGAATTTTTGTAAAGGCCAGAGCCGGAGCTACATTCTTTGTGCGCGAAACCAACTACAATCTTTGGATAAAATAACATGATGGTTTGAAGATCAAGTCTAGGAACTGAAGAGACCAGGGTTAGGGTTCCAGCTCTTGCCTCATACTAGCCATGGAACCACAGACAAGTTATTGAGACTCACTGAGTCTCAGCTTCCTCATCAGCAAAAGAGAGATATTTATACATACCCACTGGGTGACTCTAAGGGTTAAGTTAGACTTTCCTGGTGGCTCAGACAGTAAAGCGTCTGCCTACAATGCAGGAGACCCAGGTTCAATCCCTGGGTTGGGAAGATCTCCTGGAGAAGGAAATGGCAACCCACTCGAGTATTCTTGCCTGGAAAATCTCATGGATGGTGGAACCTGGTAGGCCACAGTCCATGGGGTCACAAAGAGTCAGACATGACTGAGCATCGTCACTTTCACTTTCAAGGGTTAAATTAGGNGGTTCAATCCCTGGGTTGGGAAGATCTCCTGGAGAAGGAAATGGCAACCCACTCGAGTATTCTTGCCTGGAAAATCTCATGGATGGTGGAACCTGGTAGGCCACAGTCCATGGGGTCACAAAGAGTCAGACATGACTGAGCATCGTCACTTTCACTTTCAAGGGTTAAATTAGGTGCTATAGATAAAGTGCCTGGCACAAAATAAATTCATAATAAATGCTAGGTCACAGTCATCATATAGAAGGATTCTAAAAAAGAAGGGACAGTATCTGTATCTTCACTAAGGATATTAATAGTAAGAACAGAAATAACAATAAATAATGATAATATCAGCTATTGGCTCAGCACTCTTCTAGAGATTTTACATGAAGCAATTCCTTTAATACTCACAACCTTTGTGGGAGAAACTAAAATGACTTCCATGCTGCAGATGAAGAAGGTAAACAAGGATCAAGAAGGTAAATGAGGATCCATGGCATGAGCAGAGCCACACAAACAGTAAGTAAATGGAAGAGCCAGGATCCAAACCCAGGCCATCTGGCTCCAAAGACTTCGGGCAACTTCACTGTAGTGCAACCAGCATCTAGCACAATTCCTTAAAGTTCATTATTTGTTGAAAAACAAAGATCCATAAACTATTACTACCTTTTGGTGGTCCACAATCCAAAGCAACATGTTTTAACAGAGCCCCTGGTAAGTTTTACCCACGTTCAGGATGTGGGTTACATCAGCATCTTAGCTCCTTCTCTCAAACGTTTTCTGAGGACTGTCATAACTTATGTACCAGACATCAGTAACACAGATGAAAGAAGCTTACTCTCAGCCTCGTGGGGCCCAGAAGTACCGATATTAGCAGCAATACATATTTAAACCACTCACCATGAATTCAGAACTTTTGGTAATTTAAATTTAGAGATCACAACCAGTTTGAAAAGCTGACCATGGTTTTCTTTACAACCACCGCTGTCATCTCTTCAGGAAGTCACACAGGGGAAATCTTGGTTAAAGACTCATAAAACACAAACAGGTATCACGCTTTTTAAAGAGCACTTAATTCTCATTCTCAATTGTATTTGCTACAAATATATTTGCTCTCTAGCAAAATTTAAGTAATTTGAATACAAAGCCTAGTAAAATAGCTCTGGTTATAAATTTCAACATCAAAACTCCAAAACAGAGAGTTTAAGGGAGATTGGACACAGGTATATTTATGGCTGAGTCCCTTCACTCTTCATCTGAATCTATCACAACATTGTTAACAGAAAAAACTTCCAAAATAAATTGTCAGCTAGGCTGACCAATCGTCCAATAGGGAAAACAGTGACTGAAGGATGAGTAAAGAGTTAAGAGGAAAAAAAGAAATACAAAGGACCCATGAAATGTATGAACCCGTGAAAAGATGCTTACCACACTCATAGTAAAATAAGTACAGGCTAAAAACTTAGCATGGAAAAATCCAAAAGCTTAATCATGTAATCACTGAGCCAGATTATGGGAACAGAGGCCATTCTCAGATAATTGCCAGTAAAAGAGTAAATTGGGACAGATCCAATGGGAGTCGGTTTGCCAACAGCTATCAAAGTTCCAAATGCGTACACATTCTAGACCAGTTACTCTGCTTGTGGAGATGTATCCTACAGATACATCTGAATATGTACAACACTTATGCACTGATGATTCCCTATAACACTGCTTGTAACAACAGATCAGTGTCCACCAATAGGTGACACTATGCGACCTTCATACAACAGAATACTATGCAGCTATAAAGAGAGGACAGTTCCCCCTATTACAGAAATATCTCCCAGTTACACAAGTCCAAAAAGTAAGATTCAGATAGCACATCAGACATGCTGCACCTTGTGTGCTGAAAGTAATGTGTGTGGGAGGTGTAAGTATGTGAATCCACGTGCACATATCTGCCTATATGAGCATAATGAAAACAGCAGTGATTATGGGGAATGGATGACGACCGAGTAGATGAGGTGCGGAGATGCAGATATGGAGACAAAGACATCACTGAATGGATGTTTGCAAACTGAAGACTTCGATACTTTATTAGGAGGACAAAACTTCTGCATTAAAACATCTTATGCATTAAGTGAACCCAGCACAATTGGTCGGCTTTCTTGGAGACAACCTGAATGCCACACTGCCATAAGTGACGATGCC